>PVKS010038636.1:0-17757 GCA_004027875.1 Aplodontia rufa
CTTCTTTAACAGACTGGGTAACCCCTTAAAAAAAAAAAAAAAAAGGTTACATAGAGCAAAAGAACACGATCTTTTTGTGGAGGTTGAGAGTTGTCTGATTCACAAGAGCATGGGAAGAAAGCGGTCTCCTGAAGCCACAGCTCTATGATGAGGCTGATGGTGGAAATTTCCTCTTGGAGACAAAGTTGATGCTTAATTTAAACATCGTAAAAGCTGCATATGGAGTTCTGCCCATTATTAAATAAATCCCCAGTTCATGTGCCAACATTGCTAGAAGTAGATTAGGTCCTATTAGTTATAAAAGAAATCCATTTTCCAAACATCACCAGCTTATCTGAACAAAGCAATATGCATTAAAGATAAAGATAGTTTTGTGTTACCATTAAAGACCTTTTTGGTAATTCAGATACCACATCAGCAAAAACCTTAGGTGTTAAAATGTTAGGTGTAAAAATGCAATTCTGAGGTGAGGTGTTAAACAAAAGAGGGGAGAAAATGAATTGTACTTACAGAAATAGCTAACTACCCATTTTCCTCCTGCAATTCCAAGAAAATATTTCAGTGTCCGTTCACACACAAACTCGGCATCTGCAAAATGAAAACATCTGAAGGATTAGAAGAAGAAAACAAAACCAGGAAGTATTTTCCTAAGAAGCAAAAGGGCCCAGCTCCTGATCTCAAGATCAATCTGGATTGATGGTTCCCACACTCCAGGAGATGGCATCAGAGCCTGGAATCTTCACTAATTATCACCAGCAGATATGGATCTCTGGAAGCCTGTAAAGGAAGATAGGTAAGACCAGAAATATCTGTCCCATCTTCCAGATGCCAAGGCTACCTAAAGAGCTCTACTGTTATATTCAAGGAATTATCCATGTAAGCAACAGTGATTCATGCAGATGGAGAATATCTACCTTATGGATGGTAATATGTGAAAGGAGAAGAAAACATTATTGAAATCCTAAATCTGTAATGCCAGTGTGACAAATTTTCTCCCATATAACTTCTACCTGGGGAATCCTAACTTCTTTGTATTCCCCTGAGACGGACAGAAAACACAGTTTCTCATAGCTTTTCTCTTTCCTACTTAGTATTTCTGAAAGCAGTAACTGAAAAATCATTTCTATTTATTTCCTAGTATTTCAAAAATCCTTTTGAAGAACTAAGCAAACCGAGAAAAAACCATTTAGTTTTAAAAAGGAGAAATGTATTTAACTAAATGCTAAACACAGCATGCCATCTTCAAGTTGGAGTGGTGGCCATTCTCCCTCACAGAATTCATTATTATTATTATTATTATTTGTACTGGGTATTGAACTCAGGAACACTGAAGCACTGAGTCACATCCCCAGGCCTTTTTAAATTTTGAGACAGGGTCTTGCTTAGGGCCTCCCTAAGTTGCTGAGGCTGGCTTTAAGCTCCTCCTGCCTCAGCCTCCAGAACTGCTGAGATTACAAGCATGCACTGCCACATCTGGCTCCTCATTATTTTATTTTTTTAAAGAGAGAGGGACAGTGAGTGAGAGAGAGAGAGAGAAAGACAGAATCAACTTCATTTAGTTCTTCATGTAGTTCTTGTTGCTCCAAGACTTTACTATGTACGTGGTGCTGGGGTTTGAACCCGCGTACTTGCACATGCTGGGCAAGCGCTGCAACCACTAAGCCACTGCTCCAGCCTTTCCTTATTATTTTTAAAGTCTTTTTTTCTTTTTTCTTTCCTGCCTTTCTTTTTTTTTTTTTTTGAGACAGGCAGTGGTGGTGGGTACTGGGGATCAAACTCAAGGGTGCTCTACCTGAGATATGTCACCAGGCATTTTTTAAATTTTTATTTTTGAGACAGGGTCTTGCTAAGTTGCTATTACTGGCCATGAATTTGTGATCCTAATGCCTCGGCCTCCTAAGTGCTGGGGTTACAGGCATGCGCCACTGCACCTAGCTTGAAGCTTTTTTTCTTTCTCCTCTGATACTGGGGACTGAACCCAGGTGCACTTTGCCATTGAATTACATCCCTAGCTCTTCTTGTTTATAGACAAGGTCTCACTTAAATTGCTCTGGCTGGCCTTAAACTTGTCATCCTCCTGATTCAGCCTCTCAATTAGCTGGGATTACAGGTGTGTGCTACTGTGGCCTGGCTCTGATTCCCATTTTTTCATGTGGTTTACACAGCAGATAGAACACTTTCTGTAAAGGTTCTTAGGACAGCACTGTGTTCTAACTACTAAGAGGTTGGGGCAGGAGGATTGCAAATTCAAGGCCAGCCGCAGGAACTTAGTGAGACCCTGTCTCAAAATAAAAATAAATAAATAAAAAAAAAGGGGTAGGGATGTAGCTTAGTGGTGGAGTGCTACTAGGTTCAATCCCTAGTACCACACAATGAAAGGAAGGAAGGAAGGTAAGAAGAAAGGAAGGATAGGTTGGTTGTTTGTATACCTGTTTTCATAACGACGTGAGTAGTCTCTTCGGTAATTAGATTAGTTAAAGTGATATGATGTTTTCTGGCAAACTTGTGCACAAGCATCTGAAATCAAATCAAACACTGTACTATAATAAATTATCTCTAGTACACAGCTTAGAGTACTCATTATCCCAGCACTGAATCTCCATTTTTCTCAGAAAGGTACTTACCAGAGCAAGACATTCTAATATAGTACAGCATAGTGCTAGCAGACATGGAATTACATCAAAAATTCAAAATAACAGCAGATATCACTTGATTCCCTAAGATAGTTTCTTTGTATAGTGACATTCTACTATAATTTAGATTTATCAGCCTTCACTTAATAAATTGAGTAGTAACTAGGCTATATAAAGTTATGCCACAAATAAAATGTGACTAACAAGCAAGAGTCAACTCTCTGATAGCTAAAAAACACTCAAGTGAAGATGTTTCTAAAGGTCAGTACAAAAACTATCAATTCCCTCTAAGGAGGACTGGAAGAGATACATGTTCTTTCCAAAAGAAATCTGGAGTCCTCTAGCTATTATCTATCAACCAAATAAAATCAATAGGTAGTAAAAGGAATTAACCAGATCCATTATGAGTGCAGCTGACATAACTGGTAGCTACTTTTTGGCAAATTACTTTGTTTACCAAGGGCCATCACTTACTAGCCATCACCACCCACTCCAATATTTAGGAGCTGTACGCATATTGCAGTGGAGGGCAGGCCATCTTTCTTTCATGCTGCCTCACTCCATACTGCCATGGGGCACTGAAAAGAGGAGGCTAGAGAAGCTAATGACATCCTCTCCCTTTGCCACTGCCCTCTGCCAGGATCATTAGCAATTCTGAACTGATTAATTACTGAAATCTCAGCCTTGAAACAGTGTTCAGTTAGAAGAGCAACTGCTGAAAAGATCATCTTAATATGGGCTTCAGAATTAATCATGTGTAATACAGTCAGTAGCTTTCATCATAAATTTATCACACTTCAGCAAGTCTGAAAAGAGCTTGAAGTTTTCCTTTTTGCTTGTTTAAAAACAGCATGTACCCAAGCTACTATAGTCTAATCTGCAGCTCAAAACTGCCCAAGGCAAAAAAGATTAGGTCATTTTAGGTGTGTCTGAAAAATCGGAACTCTGAAAACAAAAGAATAAGGAATGGAATGCTAATTTTCAATGGATAAATGGGAATTATTTTTTTGGGGGGGAGGCACATCAGGGATTGAATCCAGGGGCATTTAACCACTGAGCCACATTCCCAGCCCTTTTTATTTTTTTATTTTGAGGTAGAGTTTCACTAAGTTGCTTAGGGTCTTATTAAATTGCTGAGGCTGGATTTGAACTTGTGATCCCCATGCCTCAGCCTCCCAAGCCACTAGGATTACAGTTATGTGCCACTGCGCCCAGCTGCAAATGGAAATAGGAAAGTGATCGAGAGCCGTTTAATCAGATATACCATAAGAATTTTCAGAGCCAATTGTTGGCCTGGACATGGGGTTGTGAAGTGAGAATACCCATAGCTGCCACATTATGTCTATCAGGGCAGAAGCACGTTGTTTCTTTGCCTTTTTAGTAGTGGGACACATTGGGCCAGAAAATGTTTCTCTGAGTCACTATTCATGGAAAAATTAAGAAAAGAAATGCTTCTTTTTTTTTTTTTTTTTAATTTGGGACATGGTCTCACTAAGTTGCCTCAGCCTCCCAAGTAGTTGGGATTACAGGTATATGCCATCACACCCATCACGCCCAGAAATTCACTGGGCTGCAGCAATGGCTTGGTGGTTACGGTGCTTGCCGGGCATGCATACACAAGTTCAAACCCCAGCACCATGTACCCAATAAAGTCTTGGAGGATCAGAAGTCACATGAAAAACTAAATTAAAAAAAAAATTGCTTCTCTTTCTCTCTTTCACTATCCCCTCTTTCTTAAAAAAAAAAAGGAAAAAAAGAAATTCACTAAATTTGCTGGGTGCAATGGCACATGCCTATAATCCCAGTGAATGGGGAGGCTGAGTTATAAGGATTGCAAATTGAAAGCCAGTCTCAGCAACTTAGTGTGACCCTGTCTCAAAATAAAAAAAAAATAAAAGGGAATGGGGATGTGACTCAGTGTTAAGCACCCAGGGTTTAAGCCCTGGTACCAAAAAAAAAAAAAAAAAAAAAAAAAAAGCAATCAATTATTTTATTATGAATTAATAACAATGATAATTACAGGGGAAGTAAATTTTCCAGGATGACTGAACTCTATAAGAAGTCTGAGAAGAAACAAGATTTCAGTGGTCTTAATATTTTAATGGGAGGGGTGAGGCTTGAATGGTGGCTCATTGGTTATGGCATTTGCCTGGCATGTGTGAGGACATAGGGTCAAATCCCAGTACCATGTATGCAACAAAGTGTCAGAACAACAAAAAACAGATGAAAAATGAAATAAAATTGATTCTCTCTCTCTCTTACATTATCCCTCTTTCTCTCTTAAAAAAAAAAAATAATGGGTATTTTTCGACAATGTGAAACAATTCCCTTTTCTGGCATTAGGGGCCCAAGGACGTGCCACAATCCTAATACTAAAGGGTGTTGTGGGGAAGAAATGACTGGACAGGTTACTGAATGTCTATCTTAGACGCCAGAAAAAAGATAAATAAACACTGGAAAAATGCCACGGTCAGGCAGTACGTTTGGAAACAGTCTGGATTTAGTTAAACACACTGGTAAGTTCAGTCAAATGTGAACTGAGGAGGGGAAAAAAGATGCCTCCTAGAGAGCAGAACTGTAACTACTTGCATTTTTATGTTAAAGGAAAATTCTAACTCTAAAGTTTTACATCATATTCAAAAGCATCTCTTCCTGCTGCTATTTAATAATTATTTTTCTCAAGTAAATATATAAAAGTCTCATACCTTCGCTTTATCTATATGCAAATTTTCAGAAATTGGGAGTGGAAATTAAATTATATAGAATTCTGCTTATTGCCTAAATTTCTTCCTACAGGTTATTCATTGCTAGTACCTATATAAAACTAGACGCAACTGGGGCTGGAGAGGTAGCTCAGTGGTTATGGCGTTTGTCTGGCATGTGTGAGGACACGGGTTCAAACTCCAGCACCACATACACAACTAAGTGTCGGAGCAACAAAAGCCACATGAAAAACTAAATAAAACTGATGCCCTCTTTCTCTCTCCCATTTTCCCTCTCTCTTTAAAAACAAAGAACAACAACAACAACAACAACAAATTAGGCACAATGATTTAAACTATATAGAACTATTTGTAGTATGTTAAGTCCTAGTCATCATAGAAATACATATATACACACTCACAAATTCTTTGGGAGTCAAGCCTGATACCACCATGGATATTCTTTGGTTAGCCCTTTCTGTTGAAGATGTGAATTCTGTCTTCTCTCTGCTCACACTTTCTTCCTTTATGCTATGTCCAATAGGACCAGTAGTATGAGGAACAGCTGGACTGTTGGCAGATTCTGCAACTTGAAATTGTGATAATTTCAATGCAGAGGCTGAAGCTGGAGAACTGCAAACATGAGCTGGCTCTGGGGCTTTATCTTTAGGGGGATCAGATTCAGGGTTAATAGAGAAGAGGCTGATTCCAGATTCCAGGCAAGGAGTTCCCTCTGAAAGGAACAAGAGAAGTTTAATTTATAAGACAATGAATCTTATATTACAAGGTTCCAGTGTCGGCTAAGAATTAAAGATGAAGTTACATTAAGAGTAGAAACAGGGGCTAGAATGGTTGCTCAGCGGTTATGGTGTTTGCCTGGCATGCGCAAGTATGCGAGTTCAAACTCCAGCACCCATGTACCACAACTAAGTGTCAGAGCAACGAAAGCCATGTGAAAAACTCACTAAAAATTGATTCTCTCTGTCTCTTTCTCTCACTGTCCCCTCTTTAAAAAAAAAAATGTAGAAACAAGTACACTGTACATGGATATGCTGTTGGTGGAAGAGCAGTGGTTTAATAATATGGCATTATGTGGCAAAAGTCTTAGTATGTGTTCACACTTCCAGTCAACAATTCTAATTTTAGAAATGCATCCTAAGGAAATAAGAGATTCATGCAAAGGTTTAGTCACAGGGATGTTTGCTGCAGCACTGTTTGCAATAGTATAATTTTAGAAAAGATCTAATGTCCAATGAGAATAAATAAATTATATATATATTCCAAAGGAGTACTCTTCAGCTATTATATACATGTTGATGTACAAAAAAATGAAATGTTTTTAATATATTAAAGATGATTATTTATCTTGACTGTATTTTATTTTTATTGATTGACACAGGATCTTAATTTGTTGCCCAGGCTGGTCTCAAACTCCTGGACTCAAGTGATCTTCCTGCCTCAGCCCCACAAGTAGCTGAGACTATGGGCTTGTTCCACTGTGCCAGACTTATGAAAAAAAAAAAAAGAAAAAAATATTTTTTTAAAGAGAGAGGGACAGTGAGAGAGAAAGAAAGAGAAAATCAATTTTTATTGAATATTTCACATGGTTTTTGTTGCTCTGAAACTTAGCTGAGTATGTGGTACTGGGGTTTGAACTTGCATACTAGCAAGTGCCAGGCAAGCGCTATAAACACTGAACCACTGCTCCAGCCCCTTAAGACTATATTTTTGAAGTAAAATTTTAAGTAACTAAAGATTCAAAACTTTATTGTTAACTGATAGGAACATGGGTAATTTTAAATATTCCTCATTTTTTATTTCCTATATTGTCCAAATTGTGGAAAATGAACATATGGAACTTTTGTAAGGAAGGAGAAAAAGGTTAAAAATTATGACAAATACTCCATTTTTCTTCCTTCATTTATACTGCTACCATTACCTTTTCCATTTAATAAATCAACAGACAGCATTACCAAATTAAAAACAGCAGAGAAACCATCCTTGAAACATTTCAGAAAGTCAGTCCTATCAGGAATTACGCAGCTAAGTAAAAAGTATGAGATTCCTAAAAGTGACTCTAATGAACATGGCCAAATGCCATATTTGATGCCAAATAGAGCCTCTGATGATAATATGTATTTAAAAAATTGAGTATTTGAGTATTAAAACTTTTTTTGCTGGTTAAAAGTTTGACTTATAAGCTATCAAATTCCCTATCCACTAAGAATATTTTTAAGGTATAAATATCCACTAAGAAGATTTTTAAGGTATAAAATACATGGTCATTTATATTCAGTAATTCAAAAACAAAGTGCTTGCATGGGATTTGATTCCCTTTTCAATTAAGACAGGTATAAAACTTTATTGTAGGACCTTAGAACTTTCATCCAGCAGTTGAAGTAAAATATTTA
Organism: Aplodontia rufa; assembly: GCA_004027875.1. Classification (NCBI taxonomy): domain Eukaryota; kingdom Metazoa; phylum Chordata; class Mammalia; order Rodentia; family Aplodontiidae; genus Aplodontia; species Aplodontia rufa. The sequence goes on from PVKS010038636.1 coordinate 7,747, forward strand.
CTGCACACTGACTTAAAATTGTTAGTTAAACCAATACAGACATTAAAAGCTACAATAATTTTCAAGTAAACTTGGATTGATGTTCAAGTTATTTGTCAAAATCAGGCTTAAAAATAACAGAACCAGAGCATTTGCCTGGAATGCACAAACCCCAGCACCACATATACAACTAAGTGTCAGAGAAGCAAATGCCAGATGAAAAAATAAATAAAAATTGATTCTCAAAAAAAAAAAAAAAAAAAAAAAACAGAACCAGGGGCTGGAGCGATGGCTCAGCAGTTAAGGCACTTGCCTGGCAAGTGCAAGGATGTGAGTTCAAACCCCAGCACAATGTACACAGCAAAGTGTTGGAGCAACTGAGGCCACATGAAAAACTAAATAAAATTGATTCTTCCTTTCTCTCTCTCTCACTGTCCCTCTCTTTAAAAACAAAACAAAACAGAAGCATGCATGATAGATTAGTTTATCTGAGAACTGATTAAGCAGAATATCTTTTTTTTTTCACATGGCTTTCGTTGCTCTGACACTTAGTTGTGTACGTGGGTGCTGGGGTATGAACCCTTGTACTTGCGCATGCCTGGCAAGCGCTGCAACCGCCGAGCCACGGCTCCAGCCCCAAGCAGAATTATCTTTATATAGGATTCAGAGTAAAATAAAAAGTGCTTTTTCCGTTAGAGTATAAGAAATATTACCTATATCTTGCCTTGGCAAGTAAGATTGCTCCATTAAATCATGTGACTCAGACTTCTTCAGTTGTTGCTTCTCCACATCAACAATCTTAATGAGCTCCTCTTGAGAAGAGCAGTTTCTGTTCTGAAGACTCTTAGAGACACTATGTTCAGACCACCTATTATCTACCAACTGGGATTTAGAAGTGGGGGAAGACCTGGAAAGATGGATTAAAAAAAGAAAACCATCATCACCAATTCTGAAAGGTCTAATCATAATTCCCAGACAGCCAAGACATAAGTCAATCAGTTCACCGTCAGAGAAAGAAGGAATGACTAGCAAAAAAGCTCATGTGACAGCCTAGAAGCCTGGATTCATGCTGCCTGCCAACTTGCCATGGCTGACATATAACATTTCCCCTTAGGGATTGGTCTAAGGCAGTATATCTCCTAGCTATTGAAAAGCATGTCAGCAATTTTTACCAAATTATCCACTACCACTCACTTAAATTCTATGTACTATTCCACTTGAGTCCAAATGGATGTGTTAGAATCAGACCTTTTATGAAGATAGAAATTTGATTAATGTTGACATCCTTATAATCATTCTTTCTACCTACTTTGGGCAGAATTTATAGAATCATTCTTATGCCCCGCCTTTTCAATGTCCAAAGTCATTCTAAAAACAAAAGCCTTGGGGCTACGGCAGTGGCTCAGCAGTTGGAGCACTTGCCTGGCATGTGCAAGGACCTGGGTTCAAACCCCAGCACTGCACATACAACTAGTGTCAGAGAAACAAAGGCCAGATGAAAAAAGTAAAAAGTTGATTCTTTTTTTTTTTTTTTTAAAGAAAGAGAGAGGGAGAGAGAAAACCAATTTTTATTTATTTTTCCTCTGATTCTGGCTTCTCCTACACCCAGTTGTGTATGTGGTACTGGGGTTCAAATTCGGGTCTTCATGCATGCCAGGAAAGTGCTCTAACTGCTGAGCCACTGCTCTAGCCCCCCAACCCCAGCTTAAAAAAAAAAATCACTTTAAAATAGCCATTTATTACAATCAGGGATGTAGCTGTGTGGCAGAAGGCTGGCTTACCTAATGTGTATGAAGCCCTAGGTTCAATCCCAGCACTACTACAAAGAAAAAAAAAAAGCCAACTACTAAATATTCTTAGAAAAGCATATACACATATACTTCCATAACAGTTCCTCTACTCTTTCAGGTGTTTAGGACTTCACAAAAATAAGTATCAACAGTTTTTTTTAACTTTATTTTTTAATCAATTTTATTTATTTTTTCTGAAATTTAGTTGTGTGATGCTGGGATTTGAACCCTGATCCTCGTGCATTCCAGGCAAGCGCACTTAACACTGAGACACTGCTCTGCCCTGTTATCAACAAGAAGCCAGTAGTTAAAGGGCTCAGATATTAATTACTTAACTCAAACAGTTGAGGGATGCAGCAGTGACTCAGAGGTATTGTGCTTGCCTGGCATGCAAGAAGACCCAAATTCAGGCCCTAGTACTACATATACAACTGAGTGTCAGAGCAACAAAAACCAGAAGAAAAAACTGAATGGATTGATTCTCTCTTTCTCACTGTCCCTTTCTCTTTAAAAAAAAAAAAAAAAAAAATTACTGGCTTCTTATTCTGAATCAGGCATCAAATTCAGGCCCTGTTGACTGAAGACAAGCGATAACTATTGCTGCTTTCAAGTAGTCTAATAAAGGAAATTCAATCAATGATAAAAGTATTTATTTAGTCTGAATATTAAATGAACAGTTAGCTCAATTAAAGAATGCCAATGCGGACATTACTTCTAAATATGGTTTTCATGCCAACAGAAGCTAGAACTTTACATTATTTGTCATAACCATTATGCCAGTACTCCAGCCTAAAAAATATACCCTTAGTGGCCGAATGTTTTCCCTCATTTGTGAAGGCTGGACCTAAACCCAGGCTTGGGAGTAAGGTAGACAAACTCATGCATTAGATCCATAGAACAAAAATGCAATATGTTAATGTTTGTGAGATAGTTGCAAGATACTGCATAAGATATTTGAGCAAGGGGCTGGAGCGGTGGCTCAGCGGTTTCGGTGCTTGCCTGGCAAGCACGAGGACCCGGGTTCAAACCCCAGCACCACGTACACAACTGAGTGTTGGAGCAACGAAGGCCATGTGAAAAACTAAATAAAGTTGTTTCTTTCTTTCTCTGTCTCTCTCACTGTCCCTCTCTCTTTAAAAAAAAAAAAAAAAAAGATATTTGAGCAAGCTATGCTGCACACCTGTACAAAAACGTAAATGTTTAATCCTATTGTCAAATATCTTGAAGAATAACAAGGGACAATAGGAAGAGAGAAGGGGAAATGTTGGAACTGAGATAAAGCAAGGTACATTCCAAGCATTTATAAGTATCTCACTGTGTATACTATAGTCATATATAAAAAAAATGTTCTTCATAGGTATAAGAATTATGTCACTGTACTTGGGTTTTTTAGGAAAAATATAAGACCCAGAAGAAAGGCAAGGGATGGGGCAGGGGACGGGAGGAGGGAGGTTGGGGGTGCACTTAAATTATATTGCTAAATTGTGTGCATCTAGGAATATGCGACAACTAACCCCATCATTATGTAAAACTAAAATGCACTAATAAAAAATAAATTTCAAAATTAAAAAATGTATATATATACCCTTACAAGCTGGGCAAGGTAACGCATGCCTGTAATCCCAGCAACTAAAAACCTGAGGCAAGGGCTGGAGAGGTGGCTCGGCAGTTACGGCACTTGCCTGGCATGTGCAAGAACACGAGTTCAAACCCCAGCACCATGTACACAACGAAGTGTCTGAGGAATGAAAGTCACATGAAAAACTAAACAAAAATTGCTTCTCTCTTTCTCTATCTCACTGTCTCGTCTTTCAAACAAACAAACAAACAAACAAATAACAAAAAAAATCTGAGGCAGGAGTATTGCAAGTTTAAGGTCAGCCTTAACTTGGAGAGACCCTCAACCACTTGGTAAGACCCTGCTTCCAGACCCAAATGGAAAAAAAAAAAAAAAAAAAAAAAAAAAAAAACACTGCAGGAAGTAGGGGGAAAAATAGCAATACGAGTACGATATGAGTAAAGATGCTACTTCAGTACCATTTCTTACCTTTTCACTTCTAGTTCTTTATTTCTACTGGTGGATATATCTGGAGATAGTTGGGATTTGTCAGCAGAAAGCATTTTTGCATTCTGGCTTACAGGATATTCATTACTTTTCCCTGAAGTTAATGCTGTTTAAATAGAACAGAAAACAAAGAAATCTACTTTACTTTTTTGTCCTGATGATGATAATTCAGATGAAGGTATCTATGAGAGAATCAGTTTTATTAAGTTTTTTATCTGGTTTTCATTGCTTCAACACTTGGTTGTGTATGTGGTGCTGGGGTTCAAACCTGGGTCCTCATGCATGCCAGACAAGCACTCTACTGCTGATCTAACTATTTTTCTTTTTTTAAAGAGAGAGAGCAAAAAAGAATCAATTTTATTTAGTTTTTCATGTGGCCTTAGTTGCTCTGACACTGTGTTGCATACATAGTGCTGGGATTTGAACCTGTGCCCTCACGTAAGCCAGGCAAGTGCCATAACTGCAGAGCCACAGCTACAGCCCAGCATATTTATTTTTCATTTTCAGAGATAATCAATTTTATTTATTTTTCCTCCTGGTTTTAGTTTTTCTGACAGTTGTGTAAGTGGTGGTGGGGTTTGAACAGGGTCTTTGCACATGCTAGGCAAGCTCTATCACTGAGTCACCTGCTCCAACCCCCAGGATATTGATTTTTTAAAAGCCACAATCTGTGCTGGGGGTAGTGGTGCAGTAATCCCAGCAACTCAGAAGGTTGAGGCAGGAGGATCACAATTCAAGGTCAGCCTAGGCAACTTAGTGAGACCCTGTCTCAAAATAAAAAGGGCTGGGGATGTAACTTATTGGTAGAGCATCCCTGGGTTCAATTCCTAGTACTGAGAAAAACAAAAAACAAAAAACAAAAATTACAAAACCTTAGAAAAATCAGCAGCAATCTGTGAATATTAAATTAGTCATATTTTTTTCCCCTGAGTCTGGGGATCAAGACCAGGGGCACTCCACCAATGAGCTACATACATCCCCAGCCCTTTTCATTTTTGAAACAAGGTCTAAGTTGCCCAGGATGGCTTTGAACTTGCAACTCTCCTGCCTCATGATTCTCTCAAATCAGTGCGATTACAGGTGTGTGCCACCTTGTCCTATTCTGATTCGTTCCTATATTTATTTATCTATTTACTTTTGGTAGGAATCCCACATTCCCAGACTTCTATTTTTTTCTTTTAATTTTATTTTGAAACAGAATCTCAAAAGTTCCTGAGGCCAGCTTTCAATTTGCAATTCTCCTGCCTCATTCTCTGGAGTTGCTGGAATTATAGGCAGATGACATTGCGCCCAGCTTCTAATTTGTTCTTTTTTTAAAGAGAGGGAGAGAGGAAGAGAAAGACCAAATCAATTTTATTTATTTTTTCATCTGTCCTTAGTTTCTCAGATACTCAGTTGTATACGTGGTCCTAGGGTTTGAACCCAGGTCCTTGCATATATCAGGCAAGCAGTCAAACCGCTGAGCCACTGCTCCAGTCCTCAATTTGTTCTTAAACAAGTACATCGGACAGAATTTTATAGATATGTGATGCCAAAGATATATGCTAACACCAAATGGAACTAAACAATTAAAAAATAAAACAGAGGGGCTGGAGCGGTTGCTCAGCACTTTAGGCATTTGTCTGGCATGTGCGAAGATGTGGGTTCATCATACCCCAGCACCACACACACACAACAAAGAGTCTGAGCAATGAAAGCCAAGTAAAAAACTAAATAAAATTGATTCTCTCTTTCTCTCACTGTCTCTCTCTCTTAAAAAATAAATATATAGGGCTGGAGCAGTGGCTCAGTGGTTACGGTGCTTGCCTAGCATGCACAAATACACGAGTTCAAACCCCAGCACCACGTACACAATGAAGTCTCAGAGCAACGAAAGCCACATGAAAAACTAAATAAAAATTGCTTTAAAAATAAATAAATAAATAAATATTTTTTGAAAAAATAAAAAATAAAAATGAAGCCAGGTGTGGTGGCACATGCCTGTAATCCGAGCCACTTAGGAAGCTGAGGCAGGAGGATTTCAAGTTCAAGGCCAGCCTGGGCAACTTAATAAGATTCTGTTTCAAGGGGCTGGAGTGGTGGCTCAGTGGTTTCGGAGCTTGCCTGGCAAGCACAAGGACCCGGGTTCAAACCCTAGCACCATGTATACAACTAAGTGTTGGAGCAACTAAAGCCATGTGAAAAACTAAATAAAGTTGTTTTTCTCTGTCTCTGTCACTGGCCCTCTCTCTTAAAAAAAAAAAAAAAAAAAAAAAAAAAAAAAAAAAAAAAAAAAAAAAAAAAGATTGTTTCAAAATAAAAAATAAAAAGGGCTGGGGATGTGTAGCTCAGTGGTGGTGGAATGACCCTGGAACCAATCCCCAGTATAAATTAATGAACAAATGAATGAATCAATAAATATAAATAATAATAAAAGGAATACTTTAAAACTGAGTAAATAAAGACACTCAGCAGAACCAAGGCTAGAAAAAGCATATATTTCTATCTTTTGGCCCTAAATCATAAGAAAATAAGAATACATATATTTTTATCTCTGCAGCAAACAAAATTATACCCAAACCCCTCAGGAAATAAAAAGCACTGGAAAGCACAAAGCACATTCCCTTGTCCCTTCCCACTGTGTATATATCAAATCTATGTGGGATGGGTGTTTGAGCTTTGTTGCATGTGTAGAGGAGTTAGATGAGAAATAAAAAACAAGTCACATTTCACTTCACATTTTCAATTACTAAAACAGCAACAAAAATCAACTCCTCAAACAAACACTGAAAAAAATAAAACACATTCACTTTGGACTGGAGTGGTGTGGCTCAGCAGTTATGGTGCTTGCTTTGCATGCACAAGTCCATGGATTCGGACTCCAGAACCACATACACAACAAGTTGTTGGAGAAACAAGGGCCAAATGAAAAAGCTAAATAAAATTGATTCTCTCTTTCTCTTTCTCACTGTCCCTCTCTCTTTATAAAAACAAAACCAAAAACAAAACAAACAAAATAAAAAAAAAATACACATACACATTCACTTACAACACAAGATGCTAGCTGGGCATAATGGAGCATGCCTATAATCCCAGCAACTCAGGAGGCTGAAGCAGGAAGATCAAAAGTCTGAGGCTGCCTGGGCAACTAACAGTGGGAGAGACTCAAAAATAAAGTAAATAAATAAATAAAAAGGGCTAGGCTAGGTCTGTAGCTCAATGGTAGAGTGCTCCTGGGATCAATCCCCCAGTACAAAAAAAAAAAAAAAAAAAAAGCCACTCCCGAAAAAGAACCAAAACAAGTTGTTAGTGGATAAGGAATCTTGAAGCAACGTAAGGAACTAATGAAATGGCACAAGAAGGGAAAAAACATAATGGACCTACAGCAAGGTTCTGGCATGCTGGTACATGCCCAGGCTGGTCTTGAATTTGTGATCCTCCTACCTCTGCCTCCTGAGTTGCTGGGATTACTGTATTACCATACCCAGCACAGATTGCTGTTTCTAAAAAATAAATATCCTGGGGCTTGGAGTGGTGGCTTACCAATAGAGCTTGCCTGGCATGAGCGAGGACACGTGCAGTTTGAACTCCAGCACCACATACACAGCTAAGTGTCAGAAAAAGTAAATTAACAGGTGGAAATGTATTATTGCATCACTGTCTTTTAAGAAGTCGCTTAAAGGCAGAATTATTTAAAGACAAAAAAGCAAACAGTTAAAAATTACAAATGACTTCTATTGTTGGGAGTGGTGGCACACATCTATAATCCCAGCAACTCAGGATGCTAAGGCAAGCAGGTTCAAGGCCAGTTTCAGCAAACTGGCAAAGCCCTAAGCAACTGAGCAAGACCTTATCTCAAAATAAAAAATAAAAAGAACTGGGAATGTGGCTCAGTGGTAAAGTACCCCAGGGTTCACTCCCCGGTACCAGAAAAGAAAGGAAGAAAGGGAAGAAAGAAACAGTTTTACTCATTAAAAAGCTACCAATCTGTAATTCATGTGGAGTTTTTTATTTTGTTTTGTTTTGTTTTTTTTAAAGAGAGAAGGACAGTGAAAGAGAGACAGAGAGAATCAATTTTTATTGAGTTTTTCACATGGCTTCGTGCTGCTCTGACACTTAGTTGTGTACGTGGGTGCTGGGGTTTCGACCCATGTACTTGCGCACGCCAGGCAAGGGCTATAACTGCCAAGCTACCACTCCAGCCCCTCATTTTCAGCTTTTAATAGAAAAGCAAAAAAATCCATAAATTGAGGTATAAAAATTTAAACAAAAGGTTATATTAATTAAACTGTTTCTTTAAGGCAGTTAGTAGACTGGGGGAAATAATCATTGATTTTTCTGAGTTAATCTTCAAATGCATTATTTATAGTTTCCTTTATGCTCATTTCTCTTGAACTTATGAGTTTCTAGGAACTCTGCCTAAAGCCACTAGCTGCTGAAAGTAAGGCGATCCTAACCATAAACTAACCATAAATATATCTATCATTTATCCCTCAAATACAGAGTGATAATTGATAAAAGGCAATGTGTAGCTTCCAAACAATCAAATCAAATAGCATTAACCACTGTAAAGGGGGAAAAAGAAAAAAGGAAAAAAAAAAAAAAAAAAAGGAAAGGAAGGGGGAAGCCTTACATACAAACAAACACAGCTACTAAAAAGTCATTTGGAGTCAAGTGCGGTAGCACACATCCAGCTACTTGGGAGGCTGAGGCAGGAGGTTTGAAAGTTTGAAGTCAGCCTTGGCAATGTAGTGGAATCCTATCTTGACAAAAATAATAAAAAGGGCCAAGAGATGATGTAACTTAGAGGTTAGTGCTCTTGTGTATCCTGGGTTCAACCTACAGCACTGCAAACAAAACAAAAATCAGCAAAACATTTAGCATACCTGAGTTGAGTCAATAATAGCTGAATCTAAAAAACACAGAGTAAAACTTTTCTGCGCTTCTTTTTCCTAATCCCATTTCATTCTCTGAACAGTAGTGGTGAAATTCCACTCTCCTCCTTTTTTGGTGGTACTAGGGATTAAACCCAGGAACCCTTTACCACTAAGCTATATCCCCAGTCCTGTTTTTATTTGGAGAAAGTTGCAAAGCTGCTAAAGGTCTTGCTGAGTTGCTGAAGCTGGCCTCAAACTTCTGATCTTTCTGCCTTAGCCCTGTGAGTTGCTGAGACTGTAGGTAGGTATGTGCCACCATTCTTGGGCCTTTTTATGTTTTTATATTTTGAGACAGGGTCTCACTAAATTGTCAAGCTTAGTCTTAAATTGAGATCTTTTTGCCTCAGCCTCCCAAGCAGCTGGGATTAACAGGCCCGGTTCTGAAACTCCCTTAAATCATTCTCTCATCTGGGTATCTTAATATGTTACATTCTTTATGGATAGGGAATTTGGGCTGCATCAAACATTTAATAAATTTACTGTCTACTGTGTGCTAAGTATTGTACAATAAAGCAAAAGATGCTGTGGAGGAAGGACAGAGATTTTAAGATATAATGAATTTTGGCCTTAAAAAGTACCTAACCCATCCCCCAAACTACTTCAGAATTCTCAAGGAAGACGCCTAGAAATTCTTTTTCTTTTTTTCAAAGAAAGAGGGAGGGATGGAAGGAAAGAATATCAGTTTCATTTATTTTTCTATCTGCCCTTTGTTTCTTCGACACTTAGTTGTGTATGTGGTGCTGGGGCCTTGCACATGCCAGGCAAGCACTGTTACTGCTGAGCCACCCGCTCCAGCCCTGGCTTAGAAATTCTTTTTTTTTTTTTATAATAATTTTTTTTTTTTTAAAAAGAGAGGGACAATGAGAGAGAGAGAGAAAGACACAATCAATTTTTTATTTAGTTTTTCATGGACTTTCGTTGCTCAGACACTTCATTGTGTACGTGGTGCTGGAGTTTGAACCCTCGTACTCATGCATGCAATGCAAGCGCTGTAACCGCTGAGTCACCGCTCCAGCCCCTGGCCTAGAAATTCTTAACAATTGCTTCCAGGAATGAAATACAGGACAAAAAAGCTCAGGTGTGGGGCTGGAGCGGTGGCTCAGCGGTTCGGTTGTTTGCCTGGCAAGCACGAGGACCCGGGTTCAAACCCCAGCACCACATACGCAACTGAGTGTTGGAGCAACTAAGGCCATGTGAAAAATCTAAATAAAGTTGTTTCTCCCTTTCTCTGTCTCTCACTGTCCCTCTCTCTTAAAAAAAA
>PVKS010038637.1:0-17782 GCA_004027875.1 Aplodontia rufa
AATTTCACATTGTTCTTTTCCCCTTGCTCTATATACTCCAGGCATACAGATCTTTTTAATTCTTGAGTGTTTCCCATCTGTCTACTACCTCAGTCTTCTGTAAACATCCCATCCTGAAAATTTCATACGAAATGTATGTCCTCAGAAAAACTACCTTTGACCCTGTTTTACATTCTCAAAGTTTGCTTTTCTCTTACTTGTTAGATTTGTCATAATTTTTAGTCCTGTGTTGTGTCATTGCTCTTGATTGATTGTAGCCTCTACTAGACAATGCATTGTTAGAGATGGACACACTGAGTGCTTACCCTGCATTTCTCACGCCCTCGCAGAGGGTGTGAACAGTTAAATAGCTGCTGCATAAATAAAAGAAGCTTCAGGGTTGCATGGTTATGTATCTGTTCTCTTATTCTTCTGAATTGATAGTTATATTTTGTCAATTTTTTCCAATTATAATCTCAAGACACCTATTACGCATGTTTTTGTATTATAGGTACATTTTAAAGACAGTTCAGTTTTTATTTCTTTGAGTGTGGATACATCATTAGTTAAGTACAGTTTTTATTTCATAGTTTTTTCTACTGTCAAATCAATTTTACATTATAGAGTTATTGTTCTCCTGTGATTGGGAATTTAATTATGTATCTTAATTAATTCCAGGTCATCACAATGTCAGCTTCATCTTAGATAGTGATTATGGAAGGTAGGCCACTTTATAAATAGTAGTGATCAAAATTGATTGAATTTGGTAATATAAAGTGTATGTTTATTTTGTGCTATAAATGCAGAGATTAAAGAATTAAACACTTCCTTCCCCCAAATGAACACTTAAAGGGTCAGTAAATCAAATCCCTTTCATAATTTGTGCCCCACACACAACTTTCCAATTGTTAGGAATTTATCATTAACTGAAACAACGAATAAAACAAATTTAACTTTGACATAGAAAAGTGTTATTTTATTTCTTGCATCATTCCTGATTCAATTATAATTCTTTTAATAACTAATTTTGATTTGAACTAATGTGAATAAATAAAACCTCATGATAATATCATAAAGGTTTTCTCTTGACATATCAAAATGAGAGTTGTAAAAGATGGTAACCACAATGTTCAAATGCACATATTTTTTTTTAAGAGAGGAGGACAGTGAAAGAGAGAAATAATTTTTATTTAGTTTTTAATGTGACTTTCATTGCTATGAGACATTGTTGTATACGTGGTGCTGGAATTTGAACTTACGTACTCAGGCATACCAGGCAAGTGTCGTAACCGCCAAGCCACTGCTCCAGCTCTCAAATGCACATCTTAATGTGAACGTTAATAACTTACATTTATGGTTAACAGAACTAGAATTCCTTTCCAGATGTTCTACTTCCTGATTTCAATAAGACTTTCATATTCATAGAAATATCAGACTATGAAAATCTCAACATATGTTGTAAACCTCCTACTATAGATAATGACAGTGAGCTTTTAGTGGCAAGCATGAGGTTAAGCACTTTACACACATTATCTAGTATAATCCTCCAAAGAACCTAAAAATGAAAACTATTGTCCACCTCATATTACTGACTGAAAAAAATGGGAGGAATGTTAAATAATTTCCCCAAGGATATTCATCCAGTAGAAGCCACTTGGGATAAGCAGATCCATGCAGTTGCAGTCTAACTCCAGGACCTGAGGATATCATTCCAGTGTTCCACCATGACCAATGGAAGGGTCACCCACCACTTTTCAACACTACTCACATCCTGACCCAGAGTTCACCCCTCTGCATAGTGGTACTCTTGGGAACATTTGCAAATGTGGGGGTATTTACCGGCTAACACAGGTATGTTAAATGCTTTAATGAGCAGTAGCATGATGTGCCAAAATGTGTGTTCTGCCCAAAATATCAGTGTTTTTCATTGAGAAAATGAGCTAGTTAATGAAAATCCAAATAAATTACATTATTTGCCATCCAATACTAATGTAATTGTAGTAGATCAAGAATATTTTCAACATTTAAAATGAACGTAAACTTTGTCTTGGAAGAGAGACTCAGTGGTTAAGAGTTTGAAAAGAATGGAATGCTACAATAAAAGTAGATGCTATTCCTGGTCAGTATTCACAGACTACAAGACAAAGTTAGAATCAGTCACTCCTTGCGTGGAACTACATTTCCAGTTGGGCCAAAACCCACTGTCCTTGAATTTAGAGAGCATCTAGGGCTAGACATGTAGAAGCAAAAGATTTAATATGAAGATATGCCTTATCATAGACCAATATGGACTGTACCAAGTCCATGAAGCATAGTATAATTCAAGAACAAATCAGAGTGGAAGATATGTAAATCATGCTAGGATACACCTTTGTAACTTAAACAAATGACTTAAACCCCATGATTTAATAGCTACTCTCTGCACGGACAGAGCTATTTACATATAACTTGTTGAAACTGGGCAATATAATTTTACCAAAGGTGTTAGAAAAACCTATTAGAAGCTGCTATTGAGTTTTGAATGATTTATCGAACTATATATGGTTTTTTCATGATCTCAGTCTCAGCCTCTTTCTTAGGTGAAAAGAATGAATTCTTAGTTCTGAGCTTTTATGAAATATATTCATTGCCAAATCCATCATAGGTCTCTCAGAGAAATAATTCTCTAAAAATAGACTTTGATCAAACCTGAATATGGTTGCTAAATATAAACAAATCAATGTGCCATATTAACAGGGCCAGAAACTTTCCATTTTAAAATGCCAGCAAATTTACACACAGTGTAAGCAAGAATCTTGCATCAAATTATTGAATCTGTAATCTTGAAGTGATTCCATTTTTAAAGCCAGTTAACTTTTTATGTTAATTCCTCATAATTGAGAAAATTGTGTGTTTTTATATAATATATTCTCAGGAATGTAAGACAACTGTTAAAAATATGACATTCACATTTACTACTTAAAAATCTAGGTTTGAATATTGCATGACATTTTAAAAATGTTAACTCTTTCTATGAATTATAAAATTCACATTTTACAAATTTCAGGAGCATTCCTGAATATCCAATGAACTAATTAAAGACTACTGTGGCACCCATTCTGTATCTCTTTTAATAGCCATCCTTCTCTCTCTATTTCTCCCAAGTTCAAGTGACAGCTGTTCCAAACTGATAAGGTTCACATGAGGCTGCCCTTAATTGAGAAATGTCTAGTCATTATCAATGAATTAGTGAAAATCACCTCAGTGTCATACAAAATAAATCGCATTCAAGTTTTATTTCAGGAGGCAATTCTCCCACTAACTTAAGAAGCAGAGTTAATTTTTGAGATTCAGAATCTGGCCAGACACAAGATTTTTGAAGTTATAATGGTTTCAGATCTTTGCAAAGCAACTGAAAACCTTGTAGCATAAAAATGTACAATCCAGTATGGACTTCTTAAATAACCAATTTAGCATAAAATATTTCCAAAGACCCTTTAGTCTTGCAAATGCACATTGTAATGCCTGGGTTAGATTTGCAGGAGAGTTCATTGTTGGTCTCAACCACAAGATTTATATTATCCTTTTAGTTCAATGTATTATAATTTTACTGAATAGGGTTTCAGTCTTGAGACCTTTATTTGAACTTATTAATTTTTCTAATTATGAATTTCATTGAAGTCATTAAGGGGATAGTATTTAATTTCTAGGATTATTTTCCTTCCTAATTCTCCTTGTTTTGAAAGCATAAGTGTGCATCTATCAAAATGTATGCAAAGCTATTAAGGTTCTGTGTTTATAAGAATGATTTAAGCCTGTGGATTATTTTCAGTTTCCCCCATCCATCTGTACCTCACACCAATCAGTTGATGGGGAAGGAGCATTGTGTGGTACACAAGCTGAAGCCAGGGCGCAGCTCAGACTGCCTGGCGTCCCATTCTGTTTCTGCTTACTGAAGTTCAAGGAGATTCTTTATCTCATATGGTTGATGTGAAGAAAAAATGGCATAAGAAATTGAAAACTCTTAGCAGAAGAGTTCAGCCATTATGAATGGTAGTCCTCCTGGTTTTTGTTCAATATAATTTCTTAAAATCAACATTTTTATCAAATAATTTACATATAATGATTTGCACCAATTAAGGTTATTTGAAATGAGCCGTTAAAAAAAAATCTTTGCAAATGTGTATACATGTATATATAACAACCAAATTAAGATATGGGACATTTGTATCTTCCCCAAAAATTTCCAATCCATTCCTTTGTAAATCATTTTATAATCTATCACTATAGCTTTTTTAAAAATCTTAAAATGAATGTCATTTTTTAAAGATGGACATTTAACCTTTGTTTGAAACAGGAGTTCCCCACAGAAAATGGCTTATTTTGTTTCTTCTCTCAATAAAGTTTCAATGTTTCAAACATATGCAGGTATGTGGCATTTCTCTCATTCTGCATGTGGGTGTGGGGAGAAGTAATCATACTTTATTTCATTAAATCAAAAGTAATAATGATTTTAAGGTATACTATAATTTTATGTACTGCTAGGAAAGAAAAAAATCCCTAAAATGGAGAGAGTCTAATAGGATGCCTAAAACTACATTCTTTGTGTGGGATTAAAAAATAAACTTGTCAAACTAACAAAGACAGCACAAACACTTTCATGTGTCAACTTTAGTAGTTGGTGACAGGACGAGAAACATTTTTCCCTGTTAATTTAAACCACAAACCGGTACGCAGACTTGTGCTGTCATGTAGTCTAATTCTCAAGCAGATTTTAGTTTAATTTTATTTAATAATTTTGAAGAGGTCTCAGGTTGATGGTCCCCCTAGTAGAGTATTAGAAGGAAGCAGAAACCCTCCTGGAAGAACCACACTTTTTTCCAGCTCAGGAGTAAAGGGGAAATAGGTTCAAATTTCATGGATGTATATTCAAACAAATAAAAATTATGGATGTCAAAATGTGACAAAAAGTGTGTCATAGAACTAACCAAATGTGAAATATCTTTATATTTCCTAGATATTTATTTAATACAAAATTCATATGTAATAATGCACAAAACTTTGATATCATTAATAAGAAAATATTTTAGTAAGAATTTGCCTTCTGTCATGTATTGGATTATGTTACCCACATACCTTAAGCATTTATGTACAAAGCCACAAAAAAGTCCAATCATAGTTAAATGTATTATATAAAATATTGGTCCATATACATAGTATGCATTTTTCAAGAGCCTGTGGGAGAAGTGGGGGTTTGACCTACCTGGCTGTGTTTTCTTTTGAAGCTAAACATCTATGCTCAGCCCAGCTTTTCCTTTCTCCATCTGTCCCCCAATAATCACCTCTTTAGTACCAGTCACCATTAGAGCCTGGTCGTCCATGGAATGTAAGTCTCTGTGAAAGCCATGTTGCAGGATTGCATCAGAGACAAAATAATGAAACACCTAAGTCCCTCATTTGGTAATCCAGGACCTACACTCCATTAGATTCCATGGTTAGGTAATACGGAAAAATTTTTTTAAAACAAAGCATTTGGGTTTATGTGTGATATTCCTGACATTTTATTTCATGTGCTTTTTTACCACAGAGATCACTACAGTTTCACCTTCAAGAGGAAGCATTCGTGGCCATACCACACTAACAATAAGTGGAAAGTTCTTCGATCAGACGGATCTCCCACTGAAAGTTCTAGTGGGAGGTATGATTCATGACGTTTATTATACTAACTTATAAGAATAGAATCCTGCTTATCCCTTTATAATTTGTGAGAAGAGTAATAGTCTTTTCTCAATTATTGTCTTTAATTTAAAGCTGGTTATTTTCACCCAGGCATTTGGTTCTGGGACTTGCTTGTTAGGATGAATGTCATAGTGGATTCTTTGCACTGAGTCATACAACATCACTTCCCTTGATAGGTAGAGAATAGGATGCTTGCTCTTGAAACCAGGCACATATATTTTCTTTTTACGGCTTTTTTGCTCAAGTATTTCTACCTTTTAAGGAATCTGCCTATGAATGTGCCAAAATGCAATTTCAGAAGAGAAGAAAAATAGGTATAAAGCAGCCTCTTCTGACATATGTATAAGAACTTTCTAGCCCCCACAAAACCTTGCTGATCACATCCCTGAATATTAAAACATGGTCCATACTATTTTTACATTCATATGACACTTATTTTGTATCAAATTTTATGTTTTAAATATCAAAATCAGGGATATAAAATACTTGTAATTTATATAATATGCTTTGTTATCTGATATTATGCCTATTTTGACGAGGATGTGTCAAGAGGATATTCTATGTCATTGCCGTTGATATGGCAACTAGATTTGAGATTTAGCATCTTCAATAATTTCTTAAAAATAATGATCCTTTGAGTGATGTTTTAATCATTCCCAATAAAGTGGACTGTGGTTTAATATGCCGTTCAAAATTACTGTTTTTTAGTTTGATTTTCTTGTATTCACAAGCCTTTCAATTAGTAAAAGTGCTGAAAGCTTAAATTTTCCAGGCCACCAAAGTAGCTGGCAAAGATTATCTCTATTTCCCTCCTCTTTTCCTTGTGTTTTGTGGATTCTGATTGTTACACTAGTAAATATGGAGGGCTGACTCTCCACAGGGCAAACATGGAGGCCTGAGAACAGACTTTCCCATCAAGTCTAACTGTGTTTATGTAGAAGTTAATATTGTTCTCTTTTAGACCCTTGTTTGCTTTGGATTCAGTCTTCCTATGAAAATACCATTTCAAAATTATTGTCCCTGTTTTCATTTTAAGAACTTGGACTATACCACCATTTTTCGTACCTAAGAAATCTGGGATCACATACCTTTACAAATTCTGGACATCACGGGCATATTGCAATTTTTATCTGAGGAACAAAACAAGTCTTCACTTTTACAAAGATACAGTTTTATCAAATTCTTCACACTTTTCCCCTCAGAAATAGTGGAATTTGCTATCTCAGGCTTGTGATATTTTCTCAGGAAAATTTTCCTTGGAAATATGATAATTAATGAATGATGATTTAATGGAGAATATGTAAAAAAAAAAAAAGGGCCCTGACTTTGCCACTTGATTATGCAACTTTGTTTTAATTGCAAAAGTATTTCTAGATAGGCTGATGTGTTGTGCATTCTGAAGCTTCATTTTAACAGTTCTGCATTTTGCTTCTGTATAGGTCAAGTCTGTGATATTCTGAATGTCACTGAAAATAGCATATGTTGCAAGACACCCCCTAAACCTCATACTCTCAAAGCTGTATATCCAGGTAAGTTATCACAAGAGAGAATGACCATTTCTATATTTGCAGTAAAATAATATAATTGACATATTTTTTAATAACAAATATCATTTCAACTTCTTGGAAGTTGTGAGAATTATAATAAATATCCTGTAAGATTTTAAATTTGCATCTTCTGGATTAGGAAACATTTGTATTTAAATAGCTGCATCAAAGATGCATTAGTGGTAATAAACTCAGCCTAGTTCTTTTGACACCCAGCTAGAAGCAGCATTTCTCTATTGATAGGATTTAGAGGTGCTTTTATTTCACAGTCTCCTTGAAAAGTTTAACAATTTTTTAAATGTTTAAAAAAGAGATTAAGTCCTTACTTGTCTAGAATGATTCTGGAATGAAAAAAGATGAAGAAGTATAACTCAAAATTCTTTTCAGACTGGCCCCTTGCAGTGGATGGCTATGCGTGTGTCTGAACTTGGCTTGTATCTTGTTTCTTGTGCACACATTGAAATCTATCTATACTTGTGTTCTTGGTTGATATCTGAAGCCTAATAAATTCTGTTTTAAATTTCTTTGTTTTCAACATTAGAAAAATCTCACCAATTTAAGAAGATAATTTTGATATTTGTAATTCTTGACTTTAGAGAAAGTTGTATGTATTGGGGAATGCTACTGCTGTAGGAGGCTGACCTGCTCCAGCTTTTCTCCAGCAAAGTACAGCAGAACAGGGGTAGACATTATTTTCAAGATTCATTTAAGCTAGGTTTCCTACAGAATTGGAGAGAATCATGGGCTGTGATTCGTCTGACAGGGGCCTCATATCATCCAGAATCTACAAAATCCTCAAAAATCTCAGCTACGAAAACACAAACAACCCAATCAATAAATGGGCCAAAGAGCTAAATAAAACTTTTCAACAGAGGACATTGATCAAGCCCATAAATACACGAGAAAGTACTCTAAATCACTAGTAATCAGAGAAATGCAAATGAAAACTACATTAAGACTTCACCTCATGCCAGTCAGATTGGCAAAAATGAAGAAAATAATAATAGATGCTGGAGGGGTTGTGGAGAGAGAGGCACACTAACAAACTGTTGGTGGAACTGCAGACTGGTACAGCCCCTCTGGAAAGCAATGTGGAGAAGCCTCAAACAACTAGGGATGAGCCCACCATATGATCCTGCTATTCCTCTCCTGGATATTTTTCCAGGGGTCTTAGAATCAGCACATTACAGCGACACAGCAAAAACGATGTTCATAGCAGCTCAATTTACAATAGCTAAATTATGGAAACAACCCAGATTTCCCTCACTGGATGAATGGATCCAAAAATTGTGATATATATACATATGTATATATATACACATACGTATGTATACATATATACGTGTATGTATACATATGTACGTATGTGTATATATATATACATATATATGTATACATACCATGGAGTTTTACTCAGCAATTAGAAACAATGATATTGCAGCTTTTGAAGGTAAATGGATGGCTATGGAAGAAATTACGCTGAGTAAAATGAACATAACCCAGAGAACCAAGGGTCGAATATCTTTACTAATCTATGGAGGCTAGAGCTAGACCCTGGCCCTTGAGAAAGGAGTTCTAGTATCATGTTTTAAATCCGGATAATGTGTAATGTCATACAACCTAAGGCATTTGCAGAGATGTATTGGGATGGAGTTGGGGGAGGGATAAGAGTAGGTAATTGGCAGGGGACTCTTGGGGGTAAATCTAATTTTCAGAATTTATATATAGATTATTTCATTAGAAGCTTGTTTGTTCAACAAATTTCTGAATAAAACTTTTAAAAAAGAGTGCTGAAGGAAGGCATGTACACAACAGTTGTTTCATTTTAAGGAGAAAAGAAAGATGTAACAACAAATATCTGATTAGAAAACTTCATCACGGAGTTTGTACTGTCAAGTATAGGTATGTTTTTTTGAGAGTATTCTCTGTTTCCATCCAAGGAAAGTTGAAATATTAGCACAGAAGCAATGTTAAGAAAAGGAAGAAAAACCCACAAAAACAAATACTAAGAGAAATCTTAAAGCCCCCATCTCTGTTCCTTGATTAATGGCTTTGTAAGCCATTTGTTAAAGAGATTAAACAAGGCAAAGATTTTGTAATCAAACGATCTGAATTATGAAGTTTTGAGACTTCACTGCATAAACCACATCAATCATATCATAGGAAACATTATTATGTATTGTAATCTTTATGTAAAGTTCTATTAAGTGCCGGATATTTTAGACATATAGCATATAAAATCCCCATGAAATCCATGCAAATAATATCATTATTCCCATTTAACATGTGTGGAAACCGAGACTTAGAGAAATAACAATAAACAGTAGATTGCCTTAATAGTACTGTGCTCTCTGGAAACAGGTACATGCAGAAGTATATGTAATTGTTTTGGTGTCAAACATGGTCTAAAAATGTGAATTGGCATAGGACATCTGTAACCACCACCCAAATACAAGACCACTGAAACACTGCATCATGATTCTGATGAATGGCTTCTTTTGTTTTATTATATTTAGGTGGGAGAGGTTTAAAACTTGAGGTATGGAATAACAGCAGGCCAGTACACCTGAAGGAGATACTTGAATACAATGAAAACACGCCAGGGTACATGGGTGCCCGCTGGGTAGATTCAGCTTCCTATATGTGGCCCATGGAACAAGACACATTTGTTGCACGCTTCAGTGGATTTTTGGTGGCTCCTGATTCTGATTTTTTTAGATTCTACATCAAAGGTGATGACCGTTATGCCATTTATTTCAGCCAGACTGGTCTTCCAGAAGATAAGGTAGGGAAACTGCAAAATGCCATTTGATATCATAAATATGATTATATTCATACATATCTTATTTATTCTAAATAAAAATAAGTGAATACATTAAAGAATTTGTGAGACATGATTTCATGTGATTGGCAGTCTTTGCTATTGTACCACATGTGATACAAAGTTGTAGAAAATCCATAGCCTGAAAGAAAATTATTTTATATCTAAATATTTCCTGCCAAGGGAAAATATATACCTTAAATTTGAAAAAAAAGCTTACTTTAAATTTGAAGGTGTTTTAATGAAAGAATTATAGTCATAAATAGGAAACTGGAAAATAATGAAAATGTTTTAGTAAATGGAAAATACATTTATTTGGTCATGAAATGGGATTCTTTTCAATATCTGTTTTGTACACAAAGGATTATGCATCCAATTTCATGGTCATCTTTTGTCACATATTAGTATTAAACACAAAACATGATCATCATTTTTAATGACCTAATAGTATACTATAACATGGGCTTGCTAGGCTTAAATAATTATCCTATTAATGTCAGTTACTTACTTCTGATTTTTTTTTCGTTTTTAAAGAGAGAGGGACAATGAAAGAGAGAGAGAAAGAGATAATCAATTTTATTTAGTTTTTCATGTGGCTTTTATTGCTCTGAGACTTTGTTGTGTATGTGATGCTTTGTGTATATGTATGTGGTTTGAACTCATGTACTCACACATGCCCGGCAAGCACCAGAACCACTGAGCCACTGCTCCAGCCCTACTTCTGAATTTTTTGACCAAAAATGATACTTTATTGAACATCTGTGTTCATGAGATACTTTTGCATTTTGTAATATTACCTCAGGACAGTTTCACAAGTGTGAATCTAATAGATCAAATCAAAATCACATTTCATGACCCAATTTATATGGCAGGATTGTTTTCCAAACTAGGTACTTAACCTTCAATTCCTTTTTGTGATTCATGAATTCCAGTTCACTGTGGTTTGGTGGCATGCTTACTGCAAAGATGACTGTTTACAACCATTTATCAATCTTTGGTATCTTTCAGGTCTATCTCTAATGATCTAATTTGGATCAAATCTCTAAAAGTTCTCCACAAAGCCATTATTACATTATTTATGTAATAATAATAACCCTTTACCTAGTTTGTCGTCTCTTGTTGACCTTTGCAGTTCTAATAATGAAAAAGCCATGATGTGTGCACTACACTTGGTATTGTGGTATTGGTCTCAGTGAAGGTAGAATGGATAAAGTGGGCTTTCAAAATGTTTACACACTCCATATTGTTATGAATAACAGATGTCAGCAGAAAGAAAAACAGATCTTACAAGGATCACTGTACTGATAAATGATAATTCAATACTGAGAAGTTTTACTTAAAATTCTCCTTTCTCTGTCTTTCTGGGACAAGGTGAGGATTGCATATCATTCTGCCAATGCCAACAGTTATTTTTCCAGTCCAACACAAAGATCAGATGATATTTATCTTCAGAAAGGAAAAGAGTAAGATGTTTTTCTTGTCTTTAAGTGATTGGTATTTTAAAAATGTAAGCTTATATTTTAAAATTTTTAATTTGTTTTTATTGGTAGACATGATAGTTTATTGCTTCCTTTTTACAATTGGCCATTCTTTTATTTTGTCAAAGTTTGTTTCTATATTTTCAAGAATACTAATTTTAGCTAACTAGATAACTTTGAAATTTAAATTAACCTTGTTGCACAAACTATAATTTTGTGAAATTTACTTAATCCTGACTTTAGTTCTTTTCTAGGACTGAAAAGAATTGGAATTCTTTTCAGTCTCTCCAGTTGTCTAATCTCTTGTTCCAACAGCTGAGCACTTGAATATTGCTAGAGAAAAATCACAAAATCACATGGATTGGTGCCACTGTTAATATATAGTTATCATTCATTGATTTATCTCAGGCCTTGGGTTAGGTACTAAAAATTTTATACAAAGAATTTTAAAATACAGCCCCCTACTCATAAGGAGCATGTAATCCAGTGTTGAAAGGTCAAATTCAGAAAGCAAATGAGGGTGTTATCCAAATAGAAGATATTCTCATTCCAAAAGCTATGCAGTATTCCTAGAAAACAGGAAGGTAAAAGACATGATATATTCAAAATGGCCAAGTTCCATGGTGAACATCAGAAGATATGTTGAGATCATTTTCCATTTATTATTTATATCTGTTAAGTTTTACTACGTAACAAACCTCCTGACAATATATGACTTTTATTTCAAACAGTTTTGTTCATTGACTGAAACATTTGCTTGTTCCTGCCTTGTTAATTTGGCGACAGATGATCTAGGTCGACCTCACTCCCATATGTACAGGCTCAGCTGGCATGATAGGAACTTAGATCCATGGAGCATCCCATTCCACATGGTTTCTTATCTTCCAGCAGCCTCGCCCAGGCTTGTGACGTTAGTGGATGGTTTCCCCGCAGTAAAGACAACAATGACTATTTCAAACACACTTTTCAATACTGTGCTTTTGTCTCTTTGCTTTTATCCCATTGACAAATGGCCAAGCATAGATTCAAGAGATAAATAGACTTCGTTTTCCAAGAGACTTTCTAAAAAGTTAGTTCATTGTTGCCAGTTCATTCTGCTCAGATCGGAATAATTCCATCCTAAGTACATGTCTTTCTGGTAAATTTTAAAAGTGTTTTTATTAGTGCATCAAAGTTATACATAATATTAGGGTTCCTTTTGACATAATTATACATTCATGGAATATAATTTGCTTCACTTCAGTCCCCAGTACTTCCTCCTTCCTTCCCATTCTCTTTTCCCCTATTTCCCTTCATCTACTCTACTGGTCTTCCTTCTATTTCTTTATTGCTTTTTAATTAGTGATTACGGGTTTACATAAAGGAATAATTCACTGTGGTATATTCATGTATATACATGGTATAATTTATTCAGTTTCATTTCACAGTTCCTCCCGCCCACTTCTCTGCCCTTTTTCCTCCATTAATGATCTCCCTTATATTTTCACGTAAGCACCAATTTTCCATTTATTTTGCTCTAACCTCTGTATATGAAAGAAAACATTTGACCCCTGATTTTCTGAGCATAGAATAGTTCACTTACCATGATATTCTCCAGTTCCATCCATTTACCAGCAAATTTCATTTTTCTTTATGGCTGAATAGAACTCCATTTGTATATATCTACCTCATATTCCTTATCCATTCTTCCATTGATGGGTACCTGGGCTGGTTCCATAACTTGGCTATTGTGAAATGTGTTGTATGAACATTGATGCACCTGTATCACTATAGTATGCTGATTTTAGTTCTTTAGGATTAATACCAAGGAGTGGGATATCTGGGTCATATGGTGGTTTTATTTCTAGTCTTTTGAGAAATCTCCATAATGCTTTTTACAGAGGTTATGCTAATTTACAATCCTCACCATCATTTGTTATTATTTGTATTCTTGGTGATTTCTACTGACTGGAGTGAGGTAAAAATCTCAATGTACTTTTGACTTGCATTTTCCTGATTACTAGGGATGTTGAACATTTTCATATATTTGTTGGAGACTTTTCTTTCCTTCTTTCTTTTTTGAGAGGTACCTGCTTAGTTGTTTATTCTGCTTTGAATCCTACCTCACTTACTAATTAAAAAAAAAAACTTCAAATCCTTAAGATTCTCTTGGTCTCTGTTACTCATTTGAAGAAAGAAAATATCCATTATTAGACTTACGAAGACTAAACAATGTCTGCAAAGTATTTAATTTGGTGTCTAACACATAGAAAGTGCCTAATTAACATTTTAAGTTGCAACTAAGAATGCTTTCTTAAAGTCCTGGTGCTTAATTAGTTTTGGCTACCTGGCTTCTGCAGAGCTGGTGAACAGGTTCCTAAAGCAACCAAGAACCTGATATAATCCTCTAACACCAGTTCTACCAGGGGGAGTATCTAGGACCCCATCATCCTAGATAGATGATAAATGTCCCTCAGTCAGTCTTCCATGACCTGTGGATACTTATTCTTCATATATAAGAGTTTCTGTTGGGTGATTTGAAAACATCTGGTAACGGTGACATTTCTAGAGATTTAGATAAGGAAGCAATTCTTTTGCACTTGCCTCTAAAAGCTGGTGAGTGAATGCCGTATCCTAGATAGAGTTAGACAAAGGGCAGGAGTTTTCTGAAGTCAAGAATTTATTATTTCCCCCTCAATTGTATCTCTATATACTTCCAGTAAAAAAGAATAAAAAAAGAATTCCTAACATAAGGCATGAATCCCACCCATATTGTTGGAGGGAGGTAGTCAGTTTAATCAGTAAAAATTTCCTGAGGCACTATTTTATTCCCCAAGATTTTAGTGAGAGTGGGACTGGGACAAATACCTGAGATAATCAACTTGTAGTTTCAGAAGTTGGTAGGCCCTATTGTTTGGGAATGTGGTGGTGTAGTATGTCATGGTAGAGGAAACCTGTTCACTTTTTGGTCAAAAAAGAGGGGGGGAGAGAGAGAGGGGAGGGGAGGAGAGGGGAGGAGAGAAAGAAGGAGGAGGAGCCAGAGTCCCAGTGTATACTTGTATACTTCATGGGCATGCCACTAGGTCTCACATCCTAAAGGTCCCACCATCTCCCAAGGTTGGTGGCCAAGCTTTTAACATATAGTTCTTTAGGGAATATTTAAATCTAAACCATATCAAGGGCTTTCATCCTTGACACATACAATCCCAGTTATTATAAAATATGTGATATGTCTAAGCCTGCTTGTCATTTTCTTTTCTATATAAAAATATTTAACTTCTGCATCTCCTTAGTGTTGTATTCCAGGTAATTATTACCATAATCTACAGTGACATTTTGTTTAAGTTTCTTGAGGATAAGAGATAGTATCTTCTTCAATAAATATTGACTAAGTTAAATGAATTGGTCATGAAGGGAAACAACTCTCTACTAATGTCTTACATAATTTATTATATTTTAGCAAGCTCCTATGAAATTTTTAACATTTTAGTATTTAAATATATAAGTGTAACATTTATGCGATATAAATCATTTAATATATTTTATGGATGTTGATATTTTATTCATTGAAAAAATTTCATGACTAGTATTCTGAGGGAAAATGTTATATTTATTAGTTACTTTATTTTCCAGATATTATATTGAAATCTTGCTGCAGGAGTATAGATTGAGTGCTTTTGTTGATGTTGGACTATACCAGTATAGAAGTGTCTATTCTGAACAACAAACAGGAGATGCAGTAAATGAAGAACAAGTTATCAAATCCAAGTCGACAATCATCCAAGAAATACAGGTTTGCTGTGATGATAGATTCACTTTATCAAAAATAAATTTTCAGGACTGGGGGTATAGGCAAGTGGTAGAGTGTTTGCCTAGCATTCATGAAGCCCTGGGTTCAATCACCACCACCACAAAAAATGTAAATATCCAAAGACAAAGATTCCATTTGGGTTTTAATTTCATTAGGTTAGGTGCTGTTTTGTGGAATGCTATCATGAACAATTTCTGAGCTATGGCTTGGAATATCTCCATTACAGAATCAAACAGGCTTTAAAATGTCATTTACTTATTTGCAGTAGAGCAATAAAGAGGCATTTCATTGCTGCATTATGATGCTTTCCAAGTGTATTTTTCCATGTTAAAGATTTGATTTTTTTCAAATTGGAAAATAGGTTATAACATTGGAAAACTGGGAAACAACTAATGCAACTAATGAAATTCAGGAGATCACAGTAACCAGTCCATGTGTGGGAGCTAAGTTATGCTCATTTCATCAATACAGATTAATCTATAACATGGAAAAAACTGGTAAGTTATAAATAATAAGGGAGATGTTATTTATCTTTCTTTATAGATGTAGCTAGAAAGTATTTGCCCTCATTCTATGCTACTGTTTGGAATATATAGTTTTAATAATATGCTAGACAATGAAGAAGAAAAATAAATTATGAAAAAAAGTCTTCAGACTAGGATAGAAAATGACATCAATACAAACAATTTTCTGGCATATACCACCACTTTTTATAAGGATAGTAGTAAATGTACATCTAAATGTATATAAGGATTTTATGTATCTGTGACTCACTGGTATAAGTTTAGAAAATAAAAGTCAAATATGTCCTTGTGATGAAATAAACGTATCTTTGAATTTCACAAATTAAGTGATCTATGAAGCACTAAGTTTGCAGTTAATAACAGGTTTCTATTTTTGATAATAAATCCTTAAATTTTCTTGTCATTTCTGTTAATTGTTTCAACTGATAAATATTGATGAGTGCTTACTGTTTGTAAAATGCATATTTATTACTATGGGAATATTCAAATAATAAAATATGATCCCTGGTCTCAAAGACAACACAAACCAATTTAAAAGTCAATATTGTTGAACTTGAACCAGTTTCAGAACTTAATTACTCTACGTGGTAATTCATATGGTACAGAGTATGGCTGATTTAAGAAAAGTATAAAACATCAACTTTTGGCTGCAGTAGGCCAGAAAGATTTCAACAACTCTTTGACTCTTCTGCCTTTTTTTTTTTTCCAATTCATCCAAAAGTCTTGCTACCTACTGATGCTTCTGACTTCCTCCTGCAATCAGCTTTAAATGACCTCTGGTCTATAAAACCAGACACAGTTCAAGTAATAAGAAGGAGGTATCTCCAGAGCTTTATCTACACAATAACCTTTATATCAACTAGAGGTAAGCTTGTATTTCATTTTGTACTTCTCCAGGAAGTGCAACTGCTGTGAAAGGTAGAAGTTTTATAAACTGATAGAGGAAAAGAGATTCATAGCCTTGATCAATGTCAGGAGATATGGAAATTGGTTCATTTTTTCTATATTAATTTAAATTTTAGTTTTATTTCACAGAATGTACAAGGCCTATGCATGAGAAATGCACTGTACACACTGCAAATGCACTATCAGGACAATAGCATGCTTTTGTAATCAGTGAAAATATTAATTCCAAAAGTGAAATTTAAATAAATCAGTATCATTCAGGAGACAAAATCTTTTTTTTTTCCTAAAAAAGAGAGAGGGACAGTGAGAGAAACAGAGAAAGAGAGAAACAACTTTATTTAGTTTTTCACATGGCCTTAGTTGCTCTAACACAGTAGTTGTGTACGTGGTGCTGGGGTTTGAACCCGGGTCCTCGTTCTTGCCAGGCAAGCGCGGAAACCGCTGAGCCACCGCTCCAGCCCCAGGAGACAAAATCTTGCCTGAAGAAAGGACTATGTGGTCAAAATCACAAGGGAAACATTGCATACTAGGCAGCTTCTTGAAGATTGACAGAGCTCATTAGAATATTGAAACCCTTGAGGAGTCCTGCTGTTAAAAAGATTAATTTACCTAGGTTTCATGAAAACTCATCTCTTAACCTTTTTAAAAATATTTTCAAGTAATAGCTTTTAGCCTTATATTAATGTTTTATACATGACATTTTTGACGATATTGAGGTAGATATTCTGTCTTCAAAGTTACCAAACAATTTAGCTATTTGGTATATCTAAGTCTATAAAATAGGTCCATTTGTGTGTTTGTGTGTGTGTGTGTGTGTGTGTGTGTGTGTAATGGAATTTCCCTTGGGAAATTCTTATTTCCAATTCATGTAAGTAAAATGTTACCATGGTGTTTATGTCCTATTTTATGAAATTGTTAATTGTTGAATGGAGGATGAAGAATTTTATTTAATATAAAGTTCTAAAATTTTCAAAACAGTTGTTGTTCAAAATATAATTTAAATGATGATATAGCTGTCC
>PVKS010038638.1:0-17792 GCA_004027875.1 Aplodontia rufa
TGATTAGCACCAATAGTAGCAGCTTTCTTTCACTGCATATTATGATAGCAAGCAAGTACGCATTTTGAAGTGTGTCTGTTTCTTCAGGTAGTAGGGTCTCTCTGAAATTGGGGAGAAGGAATGACTAGGAAGTCAAGGAGGTAAATTGGGGAGGTATAAAATCACACCTGCTTTAGAGTATAGGGAACACGGGATTAGGGGGGAGTAGGTTATTCTATTAGGACTAAGGAAAACATAGAAATGGGGTGTGGGTAGGGTAAAGACTTGGGGTGAGAATGAGAGAAAGATGCTTATATTTATGGATTACCAGAGTACAGGGGAGGAAGAGGTTATTATGGGCTGTGGTTGTCTTCACTCACCAGAGGCTAAGGCGAGCTTGTTGTCATGAAATGTTTTTCTGATAGGAACCCAATATTATAGGGATAGCAGTAGGATTCAAGAAGACACAGAGAAAGTAAGAACCAATCGCCAATACATACGCATGGATAAATATTTACATCCACCAACACCAAATTCAGTATTATTCGTAAAGCAAGGAAGGAGAAAAGAAAAAACCCACAGTAATGTTAAAAATTTTAAAATAACAAATTCCAGCCGGATTCCTGTTTAAAAAAATGAAGAAATGAAGAAAAAAAAGAAGTAAACAAAAAACCAAAACTAGTTGGTAAATTTTTGAGTTTTTCTGCCCCCCTAGGTCAGTGAGTATGTACCACGGGGGGGTCAAATCTGTCATCAAGCTGGGGATTATTTGGAGTTGAGCTTGTCAGAGGAGAAGCTGTTTGGTTAAGTTTGGTGCCCTGATTTTTCTTAGAGGATCTCCTCAAAAATTTTCTGTTGCAAAAGAGTATTCAGCTCTCCCTGGGCTGTAATCCTGAGATGGTTGCTTTCTGCCTATCCACACTCTAGAAATCTCTTGGACCTGGGGCTCAGAAGTTGTAGACAATCAAGTTTATCCTATTGTAGATGCATGGGTCTCTGACTGATCCAAGGAGAGTGGCCAGCCTGAGATTCGCTTCCTCAGGATCACTGGTGACCCACGCTGCGTGTCTTGTGACCTTCTGGAGTCCCAAGAGCTGCTCTGTGGGGTTGACTGAAACCCACAGAAGATGGTCCAGATCACGTCGGTGCTTATGTGGTTCTCAGGTGCAAGCACTAGGAGGCACCCACCTGGAGAGGTCACAGCCTAGGAAAGCCTTGGCTATGCAAGGGGCTGAGATGCTGAGAGGAAGCCCGTGCTGCCCCACATATTCAAAGATTCCTGAGGCAGATATCAAGTAGAGGCTGAAGCAGAGGATCCCCTATATAGGGATGCTCCCTGCTGCAGCAAGCTCTGTTCACAGGCTCCTCCTATTTGAGTGAGAAGCGGGTAGTGGAAGGGCAGAAGGTCGCCAACTGACAGGTTTGGGAGCTAGAGAGGGGATGAGCAGTGCCCTACAGCCCCCAGGACAGATGGCCAGTTGGGGGGTGGTAATTTCTCTTTCTGATTGTGGGGACTGAGGCCCCAAGTCACTGCTGAGCGACCCACTCCAGCTCTCCCACGATGGTACAAGCACTTATGTTAAAGGACTTTAGAATCAGCTCTTGTAACCCCCGGTGGAGAATAATTGTCTGCCGTGATTGAGTTAAAGATCTTGTGTGGAATCCTCTCTTTCTCCAGCTCTTCAGGCAGTGACCAGAGGTGGAGAGGGAACTCCCAGCACCACGCAGACCCTTTGGGAAAGGGCCCAATCTCGGATGATAGATTCTGGTTTTCTGGCCGTGATGTTTAAGGGCCCAAGATGGCTTTTTTTTTTTTTTTTTTTTGCTGAGCCACCCGCCCTTCCCTCAGGGAAACGTCACAATGGCAGCAAGGACAGCTGCAAGTTCACTAATGTGAGCGATTAATTCCCAGCACTTTATGCAAGATCATGTAAATTAAGAGTCTTCAGATCAGGGAGTTCGCAGCCAGCTGGGTTAGGGTACGTGGTTAGGAAACTTGCCCCGTTTCCTCCCCTTGGGAGCAGCTCTCTTCCCCCAGGTGTGGGGCAGATTGCGAGGGCTCCACTAACCTCTCCTTTTTATTCATTAATGGACCATGCTATTCCTTTGGAGTTAAAGAATTAGTGGGGGATAGTGTTCCCACACATTGGGAGCTTTGTCCTACCGTGGGAATTCAGGTGCCGTCCTGCAGGGTGAGGTGATTCTCAGGAGCTACCCGGAGTCACTGATGGTGGGTGGATGCCATCTAGAATCCCATTATCCCACTTTGAATGGACTGACCAGGTGGTAACTGCAGGC
Organism: Aplodontia rufa; assembly: GCA_004027875.1. Taxonomy (NCBI): domain Eukaryota; kingdom Metazoa; phylum Chordata; class Mammalia; order Rodentia; family Aplodontiidae; genus Aplodontia; species Aplodontia rufa. The sequence continues at coordinate 2,278 of PVKS010038638.1, forward strand.
AAGTGGGGCTTGGCTGGAGCAGATGAGTCACTGGGGACGTGGTCTGGAAGGGTGCCTCTTCCCTGTGACACCTTCCCCTTCCTCACTCTGCTTTCCTCCTTGGGCTCAGAGCCATGGGGCCAGCCAACCATGGATTACACCTCTGAAACTGAGCCAAAACAAACTGCTCCTCTAAGTTGTTCTTGTCAGGTATTTCGGTCACAGTGATGCAAATCTGATTAATACGGCATGCAATCCTCTAGGAGGTACTCAGTGGTGGACAGGACAGTGGCTTATCAACATGGGTTATCACAAAAGAGGAGAGTGTTGGGGAAGCAGGATCAGCACATGAGCAATGATTGAGCATGGCCGGCCCTCTGCCCACAGTAGGGTCTCTTCATGGGGAAGGCAGGATTTGAGCTGGACCTTGGAGGATGTGGAAATTGTTGTATTCATTTTCTGTTGCTACAAAACAAATTACTACAAATTTAGCAGCTTAAAGCACCTATCTGTTATCTCATAGTTCTGTGGACTGGAAACTCCGCCTTGTGTGGCTGGATTCTCTGCTCAGGTCTTCACAAAGAAAACAAGAAGTAGGCCATCTGCATCATCATCTGGACCCCGTTCAAAGTCATTTATGCTGTTAAGAAATCAGTTCCTTGTGATGGGGCTCGGGTCCCCATCTCTGCTGGCTATTAATTGGGGACCACTTGGCTCTGACAGGCCACACTCAGGTCGTTGCTGTGTGCCCGCCCCCACCCCTCAAGGCCAGGGATGGAGATTCTCCTCCATGTCACATACCCCTTTGCTCTTGGAACCTGTCTCCAGGATGACCCTAATCTGTGTAAAAAGTTGTCCACATTGGAGCAGCCTGAAGTCAGGTGAGTGGGAGCCTCACTCACAGCTGTAGAGTTCTGTGTTGGACCAGAAAACCTGGGTGCATGTGTGTGTACCCAGTGGCTACAAATCTTGGGCCATCTCAGAATTCTGCCAACTCCACAGCGAGATGTCAGGGAAGCTGCTAGACCTGCATGCATAGGGAGCCAAGAATCACCCATTCCCAAATGTTGGGGGCACCAAAAGAGATCAGCTTTGCAAAGTCCTCCTTCCCTGCTGCTGCAGAGTCTCTTGGTAGCTTTCCTAATTTTCCCCATCTGCCTGATTGAACATCTCTCCTTTTCCATCTCAGGGATTCCTACCGGGTCTTCCAGTACTTTCTGTTGTCCTTGCCGTCTCCTGCTGGCCCAGGTCCTTCAATCTGCTATGCTGAAACACCTCTTCACACCTGTGCTGTGTCACGCTGTGCCTTGTCCTTCCCTCTTGCCCCCATCCCCATCCAACCGTGAGCTCCTCTTGTGTCCACATGGTCTCTGTTCATTTTTTTCAAAATCCCCAGAACTTATTGCCATAATGGTTTACATACCCAGTAAATAGTAAGGGTGAAGTGGATGGATAAATACAGGAGCACCTGAAAAGTCTGTAGAGGAGGTTCTCATATGATTCTTCTCCTCCTTTCTTCTGAATACTTTCCACACCCAGGTTCCAGCAGTTCATCTTGGACCAAGGGTCAGGACACAGGAGGAATTGGGCCTCTGAGATCGGGAAGCAGGACTGCCCAGCTTTGAATCCCATCCCATCCCTGACAGTTACAAGCTTTGATCCTACAGGCAGATTATTTAAGATTCCTGTGTCTCAGTTTCCTCCCTCAAAACTAGGATCATCAGGGGTGAGGGGGCTAGAGCAGTGGCTCAGTGGTTAAGGCACCTGCCAGGCAAGAGCGGGTATGCAGGTTCAAACCCTAGCACCATGTATACAACAAAGTCTTGGAGCAATGAAAGGCACATGAAAAAATTCAATAAAATTATTCTCTCTCTCTTTCTCTCTCACTGTCACTTTCTCTTAAAAAAATACTGGGGTCACAATAGGGCCTACTTCAAAGGCTGTTGGAAGGATTCATTCAGAGCACTCATGGAAAGCAGGAAAGGAGGAACATGAGTGTTGGTTTACATAATGATTATGTTAAAAAAATACCAGGGTTGGAGAGGTGGCTCAGAGGTAGAGCACTTGCCTGCAGAGAGCAAGGAGCAGGGTTCGATACCCAATACCGAATATACAACTAAATAGAGGAAAAACAAAAACCAGATAAAAAATAAGAGATTAACTCTCCCTCCCTCTCTCCCTCTCCATCTCTTTAAAAAAATACTGGATTAGTAAACTCCTCAAGAAAGCCACCAGGTACAAGCCAGCATGTCTGAAGGTGCCCCACACCTGCAGAGTAACACATCTGGACATACAGAAAAAAGAGGTGTCAAGATGTCATCCAGAGAGCGAAAATGCTGACACCTGGATCTGTCTGTGCAAATGATTTCTTCTAGAAAGGCTCAAAAGAGGCAGAGAGGCACTAGTTTCCCCTGCGAGGTGGGCAGTGTGCTTGGGCAAACTTGGTGTGGCCAACTGAGAGAACACGGATTCCTGTTCCCTGACACCCTTCCCCAGATGTACTCAAGAGACTCCTCCCAATCTGTTATTACTATCCATTTTTTGATCGATGTACGATGTGATGGTGAAATAATAAATGGTTGATTTGGTTTTGAGAAAGCTTTAAAAATCTAAGCTCCCCACCCTGTCCTTTGGGAATAAGGAATTTGAATGTCCAGAGGTGAGGCCAGAAATCTCAAACAGAACCAACAAATTCCCTGGGTCTTTCTTATGTAGACAGTCACAGCCAGACACTTAGACACTAGTAGATGTGGCATTGGGAAATGGATCAAGGATCCCAAATATCTGCACTAGTAGTGATGGCAGGCTGATTGAAAAAAAATTTTTTTCCAGTCCTGAGATTAGGTTTTTCTTTTAATTTTTATTCAATAAACATGGTCTTAAAATAGGAGGGGTTCATCATCAAACAATGAAGAACAACAGTGTAATGAGAGAACAAGCCAATACTGGTGCCAGACCATGATTTCCCCCCTTTGGGTTCCCCATGGTTCCATGTTTCCCTCTACTCAAGCCCCAAGTTAATTGGACTTCTCCTGGAGGTCAGAGGTTCCCCTCTTATTAGATTACCCAATACTACCTCCCTCTGGTCTCCTTGATGTCTTTCCTGTTCCCTTCCCCTCTCCTTGCCCCCAACCTCTGTCCCCCAGGAACCTAGGCTAGGTTCCCCATGATCATGTAAAAATTCATATATGTTGAGGTAATTGTTAGCTTAGCCGGCTATCATACTGTTTCAGTTGTATTCTAGCTTCCACAAATGAGAGAAAACATGTGGCCCTTGAGTCTCTGAGTTTGGGATATTTCACTTAGCCAAATTTTTTCCATCTCCATCCATTTGGCTGCAAATGCCATAATATCATTTTCTCTAATAGCTGAGTAGCATTCCATTGTAAATATGTGCCACAGTTTTTGAATCCACTCATCAAGTGAGAGGCATCTGGGTTGGTTCCATAATTTAGCTATAGTGAATTGAGCAGCTATAAACATTGATGAAGCTGTATCTCTATAGTAAGCCAATTCTAGCTCTTTTGGGATGATACCCAGGAGTGGGATAGCTGGGTCATAAGGTGGTTCCACCCCTAATTTTTTTTTGCTTTTTGTTTTTTTTTTTTTTGTTCTTATTTTTTATTTTTGAACAACCTTACAAGATTTTAACAAAATAATATAAAATATGTATATATTCTGGATATTGCAATTACCCCCAGGAGTGCCCCCTCCATTACCCTCCCTTATCCCACCCTTCCCCTTTCCACTGTATCTCTAAAAATGTAATAGGTTGTAAAGCATTATATCTTATCTGGATTTAACACATGCTAATAGACCAACTTTCTCATTGTCCAGGGTCTAGTCCCCACCTCCCAGCCCTAATTTTTTGAGGATTCTCCACACTGCTTTCCAGAGTCCCTGTACCAGTTTGCAGTCCCACCAGCAATGTAGCAGTGTTCCTCTTTTCCCACATTCCCTCCAGCATCTGTCATTATTCGTATTCTTCATTCTTGCCACTCTGACCGGAGTGAGGTGGAATCTCAGTGAAGTTTTGATTTGCATTTCTCTTGCTGCTAGTGATGTAGAACATTCTCTCATATGTTTATGGGCTTTTTGGACTTCCTCCATTGAGAAGCTTCTTTTCAGTTCCATATCGAACCCTCATACCTTTAACTATCTGATATTTGATAAAGTGGGCAGAAGCATAGTGTGGAAGAAAGAGAGCTTGTTCAACAAATGGTGTTGAACAAATTGGACAGCCATATGTAGACAACTGAAATTGGATCCTTACCTTTCACCCTGCACAAAAATTAAATCAAAATGGTTCAAGGATCTGCATATTAAAGCAGCAACTCTACAATTGCTTGAAAAAGAAGAAGGATCAACACTACATGATACACGGGTCGGCACAGCCTTCCTTAACAGGACTCCCATGGCACAAGCAGTGAAATCAAGAATAAATGCATGGGATGCAATTAATCTAAAAAGCTTTTGCACAGCTAAGGACTTAGTCAAGAGTCTCAGGAACCTAAAGGATGGGAGAAAATTTTTGATTGAAAAAAAATTTTAAATGAACATATCTGCATTGAAGTCAGAAACCCAGGTACCCAGCCCCAGAATAAAGATGGTAGAATCCAGTGGAAGAAATATGGAGACAAAAGGAAAAGAAAAACAACAAACCAAATCCAAAAACAACCCTAAACTTGCACAGATTTGGGTTAACAGATCTCTGAATCACAGTGTCAGGAATGCAGAGAGTAGAGACCCATCCCACCCAGGTTAAAAAAAATGCTTCAAAGTTTTGCATTGTTAAGAGCATTTCAGAGGGACTGGAGTGGTGGCTCAGTGGTTATGGAACTTGCCTGGCATGCATGAGGTTGCAGGTTCAAACTCCAGCACCACATACACAACAAAGTGTCTGAGCAACAAAATCCACACAAAAAACTAAATAAAATTGATTCTCTCTCCCTCTCTCTTTTTTTTTGAAAGAGTCATTTTTTTTATGAGCAGATCATTAGAGCCTGCAAACCTGCAATCCCAGCAACTCAGGAGGCTGAGGCAGGAGGATCATGGGCTCAAAGCCAGCCTCAGCAATTTAGTGAGGTCCTGTCTCAAAATAAAAAATAAAAATGGACTAGGATGTGGCTCAGGGTTAAGGGCCCCTCGTTTCAGTTCCTGGTACTGAAACAAAAACAAAAACAAAAACCCATTTCAAACATGTTAGAAAGTCAGAAGACTTGTGCGGTGAGTCCCCGTGTGACAGATTTAGCAATCGTCACATTTCTGTATTTCTTTCACCTGCATTTCATTTTCCTGGTTGCCTGCTCTTCCTCTCTTTCCCACCCTTCCTCTTGCTTCTTAAGTATTTTACAGCTGATCTCAGATGCTACATGACTTTGGCCATACACATCCCAATGTGTTTCTCTGAGAAGCCTGATGTCTTCTGTAACCACATCTTACCCTATAACACTGACGCTAGCTCCTCTTTATTTGCTCAGGGTGGCTGGGGAGGTCACAGGGACGGAAGACTGGGGTTTGGAAGGATGCTCAGAGGGAAGCCGGGGCTTGTATTCTGTTGGCCACCTTACTGCTCTGGGAAGAATCCAATCAAGGACCCAGCTGTCCCACGAACAACTGCAAGTTTCAGAATGCTCTAGCATGGAAGAGTGCATGTGAGCACACCCCAGAGAGGGTCTGCTCCTTTGGTCTATCAATGCCTGATGCACAGGTGCTGAGGGTGGGGTAAAGGACAAGATGGGCATGGTCCCTGTCCCTGTGGAGTTTCCACCTTGTGTCCCACAGAGCAAGATGCTCTGGGTGGTTCAGGGCCAGTTCGTTCACTAACTAGCATTGCATTATAGATCACTAAAATGTTCTCTATTCAATCTTCTAAACCTGGTTAGTCTGTCAGTGGGGAGGCCTCGTTGGAGGGCCAGAGTTGCCCCCTCTCCTGAGTGTTATTATCTCCCTTTTCAATGAAGATGGAGCAATTTCAGTCTCACAGGGGTTTAGCAAGCAAACCTTCCTTAGAAACTATTTAAAAAAAAGAGGGGGGACAGTGTGAGAAGAGAGAAAGAATTTTATTTAGATTTTCACATGGCTTTCCTTGCTCTGACTCTTCATTATGTACGTGGTACTGGGGTTTGAACCCACGTCCTTGCGCATGCCAGGCAAGCACTGGAACACTGAGCCACTGCTCCAGCTACCTTATGAACTATTTAAAAATTTTTTCATTAAGCATCCTTTTCTTTTTTTTTTGGTCAAGAATTGAACTCAGGGAATTGAACACAGAATTGAACTCAGGGCTAACTATGTAAATATACATTTGTTCTTGATTATTTGATAATGATTCCCCCTCAATTGTAACTCCATATTCATATAATAAAATTTTTTTTTCACTAAGCATACTTTTTTCTTTTTCTTTTTCTTTTTCTTTTTTTTTTGCTCAAGGATTGAACTCAGGGACACTGAGTCACATCCCTATCCCTTTTTATTTATATTTTAAATTTTGAGACAGGGTCTTTCTAACTACTTAGGTCCTTGCTAAGTTGCTGAGGCTGGCTTTGATCTTGTTCCTCCTGCCTCAGCTTCAAGTTGCTAGGATTACAGGTATGTGTCACCATGCCTGGCTTGTTAAGTATCTTTATAAAAACAAGTAGGATAACAGGAAAATATCTAATACAGAAATAATTAAAGTCAGAGTTATAACTGGGGGTGGTTTTAGGTTTGGGGGTTTTGTCTTTTGTTTTTCTTTTCACTGTATGCATTTTCATGCAGTAAAATCCACAAATGTGCAGTGGGTTTCTGCAAATACATACACTCATTTTCCCTCTCATCAAGATACAAACCAGTGCTATGACCTTCTGAAATTTTCTCATCCTACCTAACTCTGCCTTCCAACCCTGGCCTTTGGTAACTATTGATCTCCTTTCTGTTCCTATAATTTTGCCTTTTTGGAATGTCATATGATAGAACTATCTAGTCTGCAGCCTTTTCAGACAGCTTTCTTTCGCTTAGCCTAATGGATTTGAAATGCACCCGTGATTTTGCATCTATTCATCCTTTTAATTACTGAGTAGTATTCTATTGTGGTGCTGCATTGTAATTTGCTTAGTGTTATAAAAAGATAAGATGGATGCAGTATGATCTACCATGGGCATGGTACTTAGTAAAAGCACATTTTGTAGAAATCCTGAGAGGAATATGCAAACGACCAAGTTTCTGGCAGCCAGGAGAATAAACTAGCGTAACCAACTGATGCCCGGTGGAGTGGTCTGCAGGAAGTCATCTTTCCATTTTGCATCCAAATCTTCAACAGCAAACTCGAGCAAGATGTGAAGGTGTTTCATCAACATCATCTGAAGTCAGGAGCACACCTTTTGTAGTCACAGGTGGTCTCCAGAGCCTCCCTTGCACATCCTTTCTCGCCCATCTGTTTCCATTCATTCCCTCCCCTCTTCCCTTCTTCCTTCTCTTCCTCGTTATCCTCCATTGCTCATTTGCTTGTTCTTTCTCCCACCCCTTTCCCTAAATATTTGATCGGGTTTCTGTAACTGAATTAGTTATATCTTTTCCTCAAGGAGTTGGTTTTCTATAAAATTCACTTTGCAGTTGGCATGAGAGAGGAGCCGGAAATGCTACAATTTGTTCTTTGTGTCTGAATCAGGCTGGGGCCGGGCTTCCTGCTTATGTGAGGTCCTCTATCCTTTGCAGCAAGTTCAGTCTGGCTTCTTTGGATTGGGTGGGTGATGTTTTTGAGTGCTGATTGGGCGTAGAACTCCTTAACCGGGACAGACCCTATCTCCTTAGTTAGTGTTATAGAGAACCCAGAATATAAAGTGTCTGTATGAAAATCAGTAAGGGCTTTTCTTTTCCTTTGTTTGTCTGATGCTATCTGTACCATTTAATAGAATAAAATTATAAAAATCATTCCCCTTTCTTAAATGACATGTTAATTGCTGTTCCATGTCTCTATTCACTTTTGTGGTTCTTAAACATGTCCACTTTATAGACATTTCTACCTAGTAATGCATTTTAAATCCTAGCAATCCTCCAATTATATAGATTTAATGTGTTTAATATAAGTTTTTATATGTGTGGAGGAGGGGATGCCCTTTGTAGCTCCTTGGAGATCAAAGTTGGTAGCTTTCCCTCATTTTGCAGCAGAATACAAAGGTTGCTAAAGGACTCAAGTTCATATCTTAAAAGCTCATCAGAAAAATTCCAAGTTATAGATTTTTTCTCTCTCTCAGCAACATTTTAGATAGTGAGGTTCTCCTTGGTTGCCTCCACTAGTGTGCTGAATTTAAAATGCTCCAGGAAAAAAAAAGATCTGTTTTCTCCTCTTGGAGTGAGGAGAAAGGGCTGCCTGGGAGATGTCACTACTGCTGTCACTCCTCCAGTGACAATGACAGACATCACTAATCAATTATAGTACACTTTCCTGCCAAAGGTAGGCTCAGACTTCTTGTCAAGTCAGCCCTCCATGAAGCCACTACCAATCAATCAGTGTTTGCCCAAGAGAGAAAATGTTTGCCATTTTTAAACCAGAGGGATTTAATCCCGAGAAGATGGCTGGGGTTGGTCACCAAAGTTGGAGACTAAGGAAAGAAAGTCAGAGATAGCAGACAGCTTAGAGGGAAGACCTGAGTTTATTACCATTTAAGCTTTTGAAGGCAGGCTGTATGTTTTATTCATATCTTTCCACAAATATCCCACCCATCAGGCAGATCCTGTCTCATGGTAGGCAATCTCTAAATGTTCATTAAATGGTGCGTGAAAGAATCAATGAAAGGACATGTCCTTGGCCAGTTCTTTCCTCCCCACGACTTTGTAGTTCACTCCTTCTTCCAAGGGGCAGGCGCAAGCCTTGCCATGATTGAATTTACTCCACTTTAATCCAGGCCATTCCTCCAGATGGGCTGGATTGCTGGAAGTCCTTTTGTGCCCACCCAAAGCAGTGGCAACTTGGCCTCCTTGGTTGGACTGTCCCAGTTCCCCTCCCACCTCATTCTAGTCCTTCCCAGACCTATTGAGTAATAGTGAGGAAGCTCCTGTTAGTCCTTCCCCTGCCCCACTCTGAATTCTTTCAACTTGCAACCTAGTTGGGAATGTGAAGGTTTAACGGTCTGGGTACGCTCTGACCTGGGGAGAATCACCAACTTGACATGGAACCTACGTAGCCTTTATTATTTTGGGGGGAGCATATTTTCATTTCCATTGTGAAAAGAACCAGTCTGAAGACTCTGCATTGTGATGCATGCTAATATGCTTGATGCAGGGTACTCAGTAAGGATTTTGTATTTCTCAGGAAAAAAGGCTGGGGCCTCTGTCCTTTTTAACTGTTAGAAGAAAATTGTCTTTGAAAGGAGACGGACTTCTCTTTTCTACTCAAGCACTGGATTTTTAATAAGATTAAAGGTCCATTTAATAATTTCAGTTCTTGGCTAAGCATTCTGCTAAATGCTTTATGTTCTCATAAAGTCCAAAACAGCCCCAAGATCAGGGATATGAAATCCATTCCACAGATGATGTAAGTGAAGGGTGGAGAGTTATTCGACTTGGCTGGTCACAGGTTAGTGAATGGCAGGAGTGTAACTTAAAGGCAGACCTAACTCTGAGGTCCTTTCCCCTGGAGATTCCAGCTCCTGCAGGAACGCTGCCTCTTCCTCCTAGAAGTCTTCTGGGAGCCACCACTGTCCCCTCAATGACATGTTCTTCCCCCATGTTTCATGGCAATTCACGTTGCCTGTGTCCTTTCCTATCTGTGGTGGATTAGAGTATCTGCTGCCTATGCCACCACAGGAAAGTTCTCAAGAGCAAGGGCTCTGCTTTTTTGACTTTTTTTTTTTTTTTTTTTTTGCTTCTCAACCACTTGTATCTGGTGGCCAACTGTATTCACTGTTCCTAGATCTCCATCACTCTGCCCTGGTCTCTGGGCACCACATGCAGTGTGATGCTGTATCTCCCAGAAATTGCTGTTCATCACATTTGCAGATGGAGGATTCAGGAAGATCCATGTGACCTGCAGAAGTGGCCCTGCTTCTGGGCCAGTGAGTGCCTTCCACTCACCTACCTCTGATGTCACATTAGGGGGTGGTTTCATTTCTCCCCACTTTTTTTTATGAACTGCACTTTCATGAATAATTAATAGATGCAAATGTTCTTATGTTTATTAATCCTGCTCAAGATCCCTGGTGCTTCCCGAGTGTGAAAATCCTTCAATTTTATGAATTCCAGGAAATTCCTAGGCCTTCCATCTTCAGTTATTGCTTCTCCCCAGTTTCTCTGCCTTCCCGTGGGAGTCCTGTTAGATGTATGTTGGGCCTTCTCTTTCAATGCTTGCTGGCTCTTACCCTCTCAGCATCTTTGCTCACTTCTTTATCCCTTTCTACTACATTTTGCACATTGTCTAGAGATCTGAGTCTTTTTTCAGCAGTATTTAATCTCCTATTTGACCTACCCACTGAGTGCATTATTTTAATAGATCATGAAAGAGAGCTAATCACCCTACCTTATTCCATTCTAGAATTTCACTTCTAGCTCTGATGGTGTAAATCATTTTAAAATTCTTCCTTTTGGTTCTATTTCAAAATATTGTTTTAAGACCACTCATTCTTTTTTTTTTTTTTTTTTTTTTTTTGAGAGAGAGAGAGGGACAGCGAGAGAGAGAGAGAGACAGAGACAGAGAAAGAGTTTTATTGAGTTTTTCACATGACTTTCGTTCCTCTGAGACTTCGTTGCGTACATGGTGCTGGGGTTTGAACTCACGTACTCACGCATGCCAGGCAAGCACTGTAACCTCTGAGCCACTGCTCCAGCCCAAGACCACTCATTCTTGATGGGCATGGTGGTGCTCACCTATAATCCCAGCAAATTGGGGAGCTGAGGCTGGAGGATCTCAAGTTTGAGGCCCTAACTTAGCAAGGCCCTAAGCAACTTAAAGAGATCCTGTCTCAAAATAAAAAGGACTGGGGATGTGACTCAGTGGTTAAGCACCCTGGGGTTCAATCTCTAGTACAAAAAGAAAAAAAAAGCCCTCTGATTCTTGAATCTCCAACCCTCTTTTATGTGACTTATCGGTCTCCCCAATATTGCAGGATTTACTCTTTGGGACATATGCTTTGTTTGCAGGGCTGGTTGTAGGGATTGACTCTGGAGGGAAAATTTTCATTTGCTTCTGGGAGGCTTTGCTGGCACATCATGAACGAGAGCAATTTTTATGTTAGCCTTCCATTAAGAACTTCCCAGTTGTGACTTTTGCTTTTCACATTTCAATCTCCAGAAAGTCACAGACCTCAGGTCTCTAATGCTCAGTTGAAATTTTCACTGAACAGGGAGAGACAGAGTTTCTTTGGACTGACCAGCAATTGTTTTTGTTTTTGTACTGGGAATTGAACCCAAGGGTCCTTTACCACTGAGCCACATCCCCAGCCCTTTTTATTTTTTGAAACAGGGTCTTGCTAAATTGCTTAGTGCCTTGCTTAGTTTGTGAGACTGGCCTCAAACTTGCAATCCTCCAGTCTCAGCCTCCCAAGCTGCTGGGATATCCAGCAATTGCCACTTCACCCAGCATAGTTGTTTTAATTTATATGCTCACCAAGGAAGTGACCTGGTGATTTTTCCTGGCTTAATACAAGGTATTTTTTTCTTTTCTTTTTTTTGTTTTTGTGTTTTTGTTTGTTTATTTATTTTTTTAAGAGAGAGGGGGAGAGAGAGAAAGAGAGAATCAATTTTAGTTTTTCACGTGGCCTTTGTTGCTCTGACGCTTCATTCTGTACGTTGTGCTGGGGTTTGAACGTGCATACTCATGCACACTGGGCAAGCACGGTAACTAGTGAGCCACCACTCCAGCCCAATACAAGGGTCTTTTTTTTTTTTTTTTAAGAGAGAGGGACAGTGAGAGAGAGAAAGAGAGAAAGAACTTTATTTAGTTTTTCACATGGCCTTAGTTGCTCTAACACTTTGTTGTGTACATGGTGCTGGGGTTTGAACCCAGGTTCTCGTGCTTGCCAGGCAAGCGCTGAAACCGCTGAGCCACCACTCCAGCCCCCAATACAAGGGTCTTAAAACAACTTCCTGCTTCTCCTTGTCCCAAGGTCTTGTCTATCTCCTGCATGCTATGAAGACCTTAGTGCCCAGGGAACTGAGATGACCCTTTTTTTTTTGAGAGAGAGAGAGAGAGAAGGACATTGAGAAAGTGAGAGAGACAGAGACAATTAATTTTTTATTGAGTTTTTCACATGGATTTTGTTGCTCTGACACTTAGTTGTGTATGTGGGTTTGAACCCAGGTACTCGTGCATGCCAGGCAAGCGCCGTAACCACTAGCCACCACTCCAGCCCCGAGATGACCCTTTTCCCTGCAGGCAGGCACCCTTCCCTACCTCCCTGCAACAGTGAGAGTTTGCATGCATCTGCTTTTATTTTCTGTTACCTCTTTCTCTTACTGCCTGGGTATTTTTCATTCTTCCTTAGAAGTCAGCTAAGTATTTATAAGAAGTTTGTTGTTGTTGTTATTGTTACTTAGCATGTCCAGGTGTTTAAAAGGTCGGGATTTCAAACTGTCATCATTTGCCATACTGCCAAAGTGAGGAGCAGCTTATGACAAGCTCATTGTAAAATATTCAAATAACGCATAAGGGTGTGTGTTGAAATATCAGTCTTCTTCCCATCTCAAATCAGCCTAATCCTCAAAGCACCTTGCTGGAAATAGCATTTGCTTTTTTCTTGAGCATACTTCTAGAAACGTGTTATTCATAGATCATATATGTGTGTACATAAAACATGAAGATCTGTTTATGTTAACAGGAACACACTTCACTCTCTGCCCTGTACTTAATATACTTCCAAGTTCATGACACATTGGTGGGCTTAGGCTTGGCTCTGCCTCTATTTTGTCATGACTGTACAGTATTCCATTATATGGATGTATCATGATTTATTTAACCAAGTTGCCTATTATAAAATAAGTATGTTTTCATTTATGTTCATATTACAGCTAATTCTCCTGTACATGGTTTTCCTTGTGTCTCATCTAAGTAATTCTTATTGTCTTTTTCCCACTCCATCCCACTCCACCTCCCTGTGAGTTCCTTATGGTTAAGGACTTTATCTTTTGTTGATGATCCTGGGACCTGGCACTGAGTGGAAACTTACTTCATCTCTGTTTCATGAGTAACTCTTCTCACCAGGAAATCAAACCAGCAGATTCCATCCTGACCTCCAGAAAAATCGTAATCCCAGTAATAAGGACAGCTTTTGACTTTGGTGGTGTGTAGCTCCAACTGAGACCTCCTCTGGTCTAGACGTGAGCTAATGCAGTCCTTACAGCAACCATGCAAGAGGAAGGATTTCATGATCTGATGTGCTTTGCAGACTAAGAAACTGAGGTGCAGGCTACATAACTGTAAGAGCCGCAGGTCAGATTTGAACAGGTTTCATCTGAAATCAACACCTGGCTTCTTGACTGCCCCTCTCTTAATTAACAGTTGTATTGGCACAGCCAACAATGGATGTGTTTAATCATTCATTCCTTCATCTGTTCATTCAATCAATGCACAAATATTTACTGGGAGTTCACAATGTTCCAGGCAGGGAGTGATACATCTCAATGACAGGTGAAAACATTCTACCTGGTAGACCTTAAGGTGGAAGGCGAGGGTCAAGTTAAGCCAATCAGCGAAATATGTCTTCAGTGGCTAGAAGACCCAATGAGCAGGGACAATTAGAGCACAGCCTTCCCAAGAGTAGGAGGCCTAGAGGGACAGAAGAACAAGGTGGATGGAGGAGGCGGGCAGGAGGGTGAGCATTGAGGGTCTGAGGGCCCAGCCTGTCCCCTCTTCTTGGATGCTCTGCCAGGTCTAACCTGGCTCCTCCGGTTTCTGGGCCCTGCTTCTGCAAGATGACCGAGCCCCTCATCAGCCCTAATTTTAAAGCCTTAGCTCCCTTGATTGAGATCCCAATTTGGGAACAGGCTTATGATTGGCCTGTGCCTCGTCATTTTCACCAATAAGCGGAGCGGGAGGTGGGGCGGCGTCCCTTAAAGCAGCCTGAAGGCAGCCTCCGGAGATTGGAGCTTCTCCCCAGGACTGGAGAAATTTTCCTGGATCGGAGTTGAGTGCGGAGCAGCTGCCACCCGGGGCATGATACTCGCCTGGCGCGGAGCCCCAGCAGGGACCCCTCGGACTCCGCGCAGTTGGTGGCCCACAGCCCTCAGGGCCTCCTAGCAGCACCCCTGCCCTGTCCGGTGGCCCCTTTCCTGCCGCTCAGCAGTTTCCCGGCCACCGAGGCGCCGCAGCGCCGATCGAAGCAAGGCTGAGCCGGGTAAGTGGCCCCAAGGCAGGGGCACGCGAAGCGGGGCGCAGGTGCGGGTTGTTCCAGCATTCGCCACCCTCCTCGAGAGCAGTCAGTCTGGGCGATCAACCTGTGCAAGCGATGCGCCACCCTTCGCTGGGAGGTGGGCTCAGCGCAGGGGACCCAGGAGGGCGTTTGGGTCTGAGCGGCTGCCTGCTTTGGCACAGCCACCTTACTAACCAGCAGCGGTTACTCACGGTATCAAGGGGAGAGGGTGATGTTGTCACTGCATTGGGACTTATGTGCAGGGGCGGTTGGGGGGGCGGATAAAACTTGTAAGGATTTGCTCTTTAAACAGTCTCCTAATTTTTCCCTTATAATTCACTTCCTTCAATTATTTAAAGTGTGCCTACTGCTGTGACCTCTTTAATTCCCTGAAACTATGAAAAGATTTTTTTTTTTAAAGAGACGTGGACAGTGATAAAGAGAAACATCTTTTTATTTAGTTTTTCATGCAGCTTTCATTGCTGTGAGACTTCGCTGTATACATGGTGCTGGGGTTTGAACTCGTGTACTGGCTTATGCCGGGGAAGTGCCCTAACCAGAGCCAGAGCAACCACTTCAGCCCTGAAAAGATGATGTTTAATGCCCCCAGGAAGGTCTGTTTTAAAACATCATTTGGGTGGTCACCCATCCATTATATTGTGTGACTGTATTCTCTAAAAATGGAAGTGTTGCTTGTTTTGCTAGGATTTTAAATTTGCATTTATTTTCTCCTTGGTGTGGACTTTGCTAAATAAGCAACTCTGGCTACCTTGATTCATTTTTGGAGTGGGGGTCGAGGTCCCCTGTCCTGATCTTCCTGATTCTCTCTCTGCAGTTGGAGAGTCTGACTGGAGAAAGCTGGTGAGGTTGGGCGAGCTCAGTCCTGCCTCCTGCACTCTCTCCTCTGCCCCTACCGTCAAGACTCATGGAAGACTGGACTGGGATCTTGCAAATCCCAAATGCTTGGGCAGCTGTGCCCAGGGAAGATTTTTAAACCAAAATAATCATGAGACCAGAGCACTACTAAGCAAGAAAGATGAAACAGGCGGTTTTGCCATTCCAGATCTAAAACTATACTATAGGGCCATAGTAACAAAGACAGCATGGTACTGGTATCAAGACAGGGAAGAAGACCAATGGAATAGAATAGAAGACCCCGAAACAAATCCTCAAATCTTTAAACATCTGATTTTTGACAAAGGGGGACAAAATATT
>PVKS010038639.1:0-17795 GCA_004027875.1 Aplodontia rufa
CTGAATTTAACTCATGTTTCTAGACCAACTTTCTCATTGTCCAGGGTCTAGTCCCCACCTCCACAGATGAGTGGAGACAATCGACCCTTAGATCTCTGGGTTAAGCTGATTTTACTCATCATGATCTCTTCCATAACCATCCATTTACCCTCGAAGGCTGCAAGGTCATTGTTTCTAATTGCTGTGTAATATTCCATGCCAGTTTGGTTTTTATCTCTTTAAAAGCCTTCTTGGGTTGGGGATGTAGCTCGGCAGTAGAGCACTTGCCTAGTATTTTCAAGGTCCTAAGTTGGATCCTCAGCACTACCCAAAAAAAAGTTCCTATGTTTATCTTATATATAATTTCCAGGGTTTGTATTTGTATTTGGTGAGAGAGAAAGGCTGATATATAAAGTCAGACATGGTGCTGCATGCCTGTAATCTCAGTGACTCAGGAGGTCAAGACAGGAGAACTTCAAGTTTAAGGCCAGCCTTAGTAGCAAGACCCTGTATCTAAAAAATTAAAAGGATTAGGATACATGCCCTAGTACCATAGTTCAATCCCTAGTACCATAAAGAAAAAAATATATGTATGTATTATCTTCCCTCCTAGTTTTATTTCTTTTTTATCTTAACACAGAATTAAGTGGATTTTTCTTTTTCTTTGCTATTCTGAGTATACCTTTGACTCTGGCCCAGCCCACTAGATCAAGCCTTGGAATTTACTCCAAAGGAAGTGGGCTTTTGTAGCTGGACTGTTGCAGTGTTTCAGGACATTGCCTTTATTCTGCCAACTCATGTTTCTTTCTTGTGTCTTTTATTCTGTTTTTTTTTTTGTTGTTGTTGTTGTTGTTTTCAGAGCTGCTGTTAATAGAGACCTTTCAACCACAAGATGGCCCCAGAGTAGTTCAAGCTAAGGTTTTTCTGCCTTTCTTTGGGTCTCCACCTTTAACTTAATATTAATAAAATCAGGGGCATTTATCTGAGCCAGGGTATAGCTGCAAAGATGCGCTGGTCTTTTATTTGTAAACCCTGTCTTCCTAGCTGCATGGAAATTTTAAAAATTGGTATTAAAAGTGTTTTTGTTTAAATTATTTCTGTATCTTTATAATGTTGTGGAAATTAATATGGAAATTCTTTTAAAGTAATTGTAATCTATTAACAAATCCAGTTGCCATTTTATATCTGGGCTCACAAAAAAATAATATGTAATCTTGATACAGCTTGAAAAAAAGAATAAGCAGAGCCTGATGCTGTAACATATGCCTGTAATATAGGTACTTAGGCTGAGGCAGGAGAATCAAAAGTTAAAAACCAGCCTAGATAACTTAGCTAGACCCATCTCAAAGAAAAAAAGAAAGAGAAAAGAAGAAAGAAAAAGGAATCAGTGCATTCTGAAAGAAATGTACTTTCAGTGTCTGAATCTATGAATTAAACTTTTGTAGTATAAATGTTTGCAATCTTGAGCCTCCCTGTTTCTACCCCAGTGCGTTCTGGAGAACTCCGTTTAAAAACAACTAAACTGAGCTGGAGTGGTGGCTGTGGTTACAGCAATTGCCTGGCATGCACAAGTACACAAGTTCAAACCCTAGCACCACGTACACAACGAAGTGTCATGAAAAACCAAATAAAAATTGATTCTCTCTTCTTTCTCTGTCTCTCACTGGCCCTCTGTCTTAAAAATAAATAAATGAATAAATAAATAAATACACCTATATATAGACCATACCACACATATTATGTATATATACATATATACATATTTTATTTATGTCTGAATAAAAACTGGACACATCTCTGTTTAGAAATCCACTCCTTGATCCACTGTAGCCTTGACCTGTGGGTAAGTATTATGCATTTATTTGTAATAGGAAGGCCTCAGGCTTTCAAAGATAGAAAATTGTTAAGGACTGTTCTCTTACCCGCTTCTCCAAAAAGAGCCTTAGCATTAAGGTAATCAAGTAGAAAAATCACTCCAGTTACTTGAAGTTTTTACCCTGACCCTTTTGGATTCTGGCATTGTGTTTTTTAGCTCTTGGATGTAGTTTCTCAACTAGCCAAACAGAATTTGCGACTGTTGGTCCTGGGCAGGAAGCATATGCTAAAACAGCATTTCCGGTGGAGAAAGGATGAGATGGAAAAAGTGCAAAAGCAAGCCAGCTGTTTTTTTGCTGATAACATGTAAGTACTGAAGGTAACAGGTAAATTACACTAAGCTCTAATCGTCTGCTTGTTAGTTACCTACTTTTGCCGTTTTTTAAATTGCATGTATATATGTATACTCAACCTCATTCAAAAATACATATATTTGAGGCAACTTACAAAAATACAGCTTCTACAACAGAATAAATTTAAATAAATGAGGAAATCAGAGTAAAAGTAAAATAGGAAGAAGAAAAGTCCAGAGTGAGATTAGTTAATAGAGTATAGGATATAGAATCCTAAATTGATCATTTAGCAACTATTCAACAAATATGAGCACCTTCTCTGTTCTTGGTCAAACAGCAGTGAACAAAGCAAAACCCCTACCCTCTTAGGAGTTGTAATAAACAGGTAAGCAATACATAGGTAATGTATTTTCAGGCAGTGATCATGAGGCAAAGAAGATAGAATGAAATTAGGTAGGGGTTAGATTAAAGGGTAGTGGTTGGGATGATCAGGCAAGACCTTTGTGATGGAGTAAATTGAATGGGAAGAAGAAGTAAGTCAGTTGAAAAGGAAGTAGGAGCAGTGGGAAGAGCATCCCACCACATTGGGAACAGCAAATGTTCATAAAGCCCCATGTACGTATCTGTAATCCAGCTACTCCATAGGCTGAAGCAGGAGGATGACAAGTTTGATGCCAGTCTGGGTAATTTAGCAGGATCCTGTATCAAAAAAAAAAGGGAGGGCCGCTAGGAATATAGCTCATTGGTAGAGTCTATGCACCTGGGTTCTATGCACCCCAGTACCACCAAAAAACAAAACAAAACAAATAACAAAAACAGTCCTAGCAGCGGGAATAAGCTTGGCTTTTTTTCTCCGCACTGGGAGTTGAACACAGGGACACTACCTTTCCACTGAGCTACATCCCCAGCTTTTTTTTTTTTTTTAATTTTGAGAGCATCTCACTGAGTTGCTGAGGTTGAGCTCAAATTTGGAATCCTCCTTCCTCTGCGTCCCAAGTTGCTGGAATTACAGGTATACACTACCCTGCAAGATTATAATTTATGAAGAAAGCAAAAGGACCAGTATGCATTTGCTAGAACAACATCAGGAGAAGTAGATAAATTTTGAGGTAAGAGAAAAGGCAGGGACCACATTACAAAGGATCTCATGGATCCTGGTAAATAAACAAAGGGCTTGGATTTTATTCTAAATATAAAGAGAATTTTGCTATTGAGCTGTAGCTTCCCATGAATCCACAGGAATGTAGAAAACATGGTTGGTAAAAAATAAATAAAATAGAGAGGGCTGGAGCGGTGGCTCAGCGGTTACTGCATAAGTACATGGGTTCAAATCTCAGCACCCACGTACACAAGTAAGTGTCAGAGCAACAAAAGCCATGTGAATAACTCAATAAAAATTGATTCTCTCTCTTTCTTTCTCTCTCACTCTGTCACTGTCCTGTCTTTAAAAATATATATAGAGAGAGTGTGTGATCATCAAGTAAGAAGAAAGCAACTAACCAGGAGAGCTCAAATCCTTAACAGCATATATTGCTTTTTTTTTTTTAAGATAGAGGAAAAGTGAGAGAGAAAGAAAGAATCAGTTTTATTTAGTTTAGTTTAGTTTTGTTTTGTTTTTAAATCTGGTCTTCATTACTCCAATGCTTAGTTGTATACATGGTACTGGGGTTTGAACCCGAGACCTGGCATTTGCAAGGCAAGTGCAGCAACCGCTGAACCACCACTCCAGCCCCTATGTATGAACTTTTAATATGCCAATTATAAAAATTTATCAGTTCCAATGTGATAACTTCCAGTTTTGTTAGTATTCCCCAAAGTTTTTATTCCTAAAAAGATAAAATTGCTCTTTTTGTATGAATCAGGAGACCAACTCCTCATCTGAATCCCAAACCAAGTCCCTTTTCTCTTTTGCTGGGAGGAGGTCCTTCCATTTCTGCAAGAGGAGACCCGATCCTCTTCATGCAATCACTTTAGGCAACACTGGTAGTTATTAGGAGTGTGTGCTTGGCTCATATTATACCCCTGCTACTTCCCATCTCGGAAAGCTATTCCATTTGCTCTCATCATTCTTATTTTTCCTACATGAAAGAATTGTATAAATATACTATTATAACCCAGAAGTCTGTTGGAAATTGGTCTCACTGCTTGGTTTAGGGCATGTATTTACTTTATCAGCTGAAGTTCCAAACTCATCGATTCACTAACATGTTGTGTCTCTGGATTTGAATACTTAAATTTTTAACATTAACTCTTAATTTCCACTGATATACCAAAGAAGCCTTTTCAAACATAAAGTAGAAAAAATAGTATGTATAGCAAATCACCACATAATTGTCAGCCAGCTCCAACAATTACTATCATTTTGCTAATCTTGTTCCATAAATCTACCAACATTTTTTTTGTATTTTTTTCTCATCTGTTTTTCCTAGAGATTTTTAAGGCAGATTCCAGATATTTTATCATTTCCTTGAAATACTTCAGTGTTAGGTGAATTTTAAATGGCTCTATTTGGGTTATTTAAAGTAAGGTATCTATATCACAAGTTACAGTCTGAATCTTCTGAGCCAAGGTAGTTAACTGCCACACACAAGAAATGGTAAGTGCTAAGATTTGTAGTCTGTTGGAGCCTTTGAGTCACTAGCTCTTCTCAAAGCAAGAGGTACATCAGATGCTAATCCTAGTGACTGCCCACAAGCTGGTTTGAAATACTAGTTTCGTTATTTGATGCTTTGCAAAAAAGTGTCATCTTATCTTGGTACTATTTTGGATGTTTCTCAAAATTGAGTGAGGAAAGGCGGAAAAAACTGGGTGCTCTGTGGTGGATGAGGCAAACAGGAAAAATGCCCACAGAGAACCAGCTTTTAAGTGTGAAAAGAGAACTGCTAGAATTCTTTGTTCTAGTGAGAGAGCCCAGCTGAGTGTTAGAGTCCCGTGCATTAGCATCTTCTTCCCCTCAGCTGTCCATCTGGGCTCTAGGTAGTATTGCCTACCTGAGAAGGACTTCAATAACAAGCTTTTTTTTTTTTTTTTTTTAAAGAGAGAGGGACAGTGAGAGAGACAGAGAGAGAAACAACTTTATTTAGTTTTTCACATGGTCTTAGTTGCTCCAACACTCAGTTGTGTATGTGGTGCTAGGGTTTGAACCCAGGTCCTCGTGCTTCCAGGGAAGCGCCGAAACCGCTGAGCCCCACAGCTCCAGCCCAGTAATAAACCATTATTAAGTAGCACTGAAATCATGTCTCCAAAATTCAGAGGCACCTTTGAGAAAAGTAGGAAAGTAAGTGAAAAGCTTGGTAAAAAGTGCTATTCTTATGGGGTATATTTGATTCTGTTTTTCTTATGCCTGGTTCAGCTCCGAGGATGATCCATACCTTCTGTATGCTACACTGTATTCGGGGAATCGGTGCAAGTTTATTACAAAAGACCTGATGCGGGACCACAAGGCCTGTATATCTGATATCAAGACCCAACGTCTGTTCTTTAAGTGGCAGCAGGGACATCAGCTGGCAATTATAAATAGGTTTCCAGGATCAAAAATAAGATTTCAGGTATGCTATCTGTTTTCTGTGTAATGTTAACAAATCAAATATGTAGTAAGAATATGGCATCATTTTAAAAAATGTTGCAATTAGTTGAAAGTTCTAAATGTTTTATTGTTATTTCCCTCTATTATTTGCTATTAGACAGTTCCTGGAAAAGTTCTCATAGGCCATTCCCAAATTAATTGACACATTGAAACATCTGAAATGTCATTTGTTGTGACTGTAATTATATAATCAATTATGACTTCTAATATCTGTTTTTCGTTTCCCTGTTTATTTGCAAGAGCTCATGATTCTTATTCCTACATTTGTCATACTTCTACTTCTGCTAAGTAATTCATTTTTCCTTCTTAAAATTAATTTCTGTGATGGTCTTAGTTAAGATCTCCTTTCATTCTAGTTTAGGTACATACAGAACAGGGATGCCTATTGTGTGAAAGCAAAAGGGGAAAATCCAAAAGATAATTATTACAAAACAATACATTGCCCAGGCACAGTTATGCTCCTGTTTTTCCAGCAACTCAGGCATCTGAGGCAGGAGGATCACAAATTCAAGGTCAGCCTGAGAAACTTAGCAAGATCGTAAGCAACTTAGTGAGACACTGTCTCAAAATAAAATATAAAAAGGACTGAGGATGTAGTTCAGTGGTAGAGAACCCCTGGGTTCAAGCTCCACAAAAAAGAAAAACAGACAAGAAATACACTAGCCCATGGTAAAATAGTATGAGGGTCAAAAAACAAAGGTGAGGTGATGTTGAAAAAAGCATGCAAAATTTCAGACAGTAGGAATAAGTTCAAGAAATTTATTTACAACACGGTGACTATAGTTAATAACATATTATATGTATTACATATATTTTGTGTGTTGTGTGGGGGAAGGTGGCAGGGGGAGGGGGATACTGGGAATTTAACCCAGGGATGCTATACTACTGAGCTGTGCCTCCAGCCCTTTTTTTTAAATTTTAGTTTGAGACAGGATTGTTAGAAATAAAATTATTAAAAATTCTGAGGTACCATATGAAAATCAAACATGTATCCAAAAGTGGGTGAGCAAGACAGACTTTACTTCTGCAGAAGGCTGCACTCACAGAGGGGATCCAGTGAGCAAGCACACTTGAGCAGGTAGTCCACCTGCTTATATCTCCATCCTGATGCAATCTGACCCTTCACTCTGATTGGAGGAGCTCAGGGGTACAATCTGTGCCATTGGCTAATGTAAAATTTGGGTGGGTACAGAAAAGAGCTATGGGTGTAATGGAATATCTGATAGTTTAAAAACACATTATCTCTGACCGCATGGTTCCTGACCTAAGATGGCTTCCTTTTATATTTGAATCTTAAGACTACATTCTGAAAATGGACCATTAGACTTCCTGTTTCTCATAAGATCTCACTAAATTGCACTTGGGATCCTCCCGTGTCAGCCTCCTGAGTCACTGGGCTTACTATGTGTTACACCACATCTGGCACAACATCATATATATATATATATCTATAGATATAGATATAGATATAGATATAGATATAATGTTGATATAATTTTTTAAGAGAGAGGGACAATGAGGGAAAGAGAAAATCAATTTTATTTAGTTTTTCATGTGGCTTTCATTGCTCTGACACTTGTTGTATATGTGGAACTGGGGTTCGAACCTACATCCTCATGCATGCCAGGCAAGCACTATAACTGCTGAGCCACTGCTCTAGCCCCCAACATATTATATTTTTGAAAATTGCTGAGAGAATGGATTTTAAGTGTTCTCACTACAAAAAGTGGTAGGTTGATGAGGTAACTCATGTTAATTAGCTTGATGTGACCATTCCACAATATATACATATTTCAAAACACTGTGTTATACAAAATATAAATAATTTTATCTGTAAATTTTAAAAATAAATAAGAATATACAAAACAACAGATTTATAGGAAGTAATGTATCAAAAATAAATCCTTGTCTTTTGGAACTACACACTGAAGTAATATGGAAGAAATGATATCTAAGACTTGCTTCAAAATAATCTTGGGGATGGAGTGCTAAGGCAGGAAGTGGGTGGGTAAGGTATGGATGAAATAAGACTAGGGTGAGTTGATAATGGTTGAAGCTGAGTACATGTGGAGTTTATTACATTTGAAATTTTTCTCTTTCACACACAGAACCAATAAAAGCAGTGAAAGGAATCTGTAACCTATGAATGTGATGCTCCTATAGAGTCCTTAAATTTTAAAATGAACCCTCCCCCAAAAAGGACTTTCCAATACCTATCTTCCAACATTTTATCTTCACTGAATTAACGGCTCTTTGGAAATCCATTGTTAAGAAGACAAATTCCAAAACAAATTGAGAAGTTGTCCGAACAGAAAGGGAAATAGCCAGGTAGCCCTTTATTGTTATTTTCAATGTTTGTTTCTGTTTTTAATTCAACAGCATATTCTCACCTATGACACAGTGGTGCAAACGACTGGAGACTCATGGCACATACCATATGATGAAGACCTGGTAGAAAGATATTCCTATGAAGTGCCAACCAAATGGCTTTGCCTCCACCGAAAGACATAATGACTTATCGCATGCTAAATTTGTGTTTCCCTCCGGGTTAGCATCAGAGCTGGCTCCTGCGATCTCTCCTGTGTGCACTTGGGTGCTCTGTCTCTCACTCTCACTCTCTTTTGGCACTGGGAATTGAACTCAGGGGCACTCTGCCACTGAGCCTCATCTCTAACCCTTTTTATATTTTGAGACAGGGTCTCACAAAGTTGAGGCCCTCAGCTCCCCAACATGCCCCTGGTATTACAGGGATACAAAACAGCACCCAGCAGCATCAGAGGTCCTTAATGCTTGTTTAGACCATTGCCTCTGTCCTGAAGAGAAAAGGGTTTTTTAATTAATACTGTTTGCTCCTATTGGTTTATATGTCAGCAGATTGATATTTTAATTAAATGATACATAATATCTTTTCATAACCAGCTACATTTTTCCCCCTAACATTTGATTTTGGAAGCTTATCCAGAATTGGGGGATTTAGTACAAATTGAAGCCTATTTTTCTCCCATTCAGTCAATTATTCCACTTAGCGTGGCTTCTGGTATCCGTTTTTCTGCTTCTGACTTCATCTTCAGGCCCACCAACTGTTTCTGCTTCATTTAATTAAATTAATTAAGATAATATGTTGGGGGGATTTCACTCAAGAATGCATCTTTATTGAAGAATTTGTAAATAAAAAGGATGGACCTTCTTAATGTTTTTTTGTTTTTTTAAAGAGGGACAGTGAGGGGGAGAGACAGATTCAATTTTGTTTTTTATTTAGTTTTTCACATGGCTTTCGTTGCTCTGACAGTTGTGTACGTGGGTGCTGTGGTTTGAACCCATGTACTCATGCATGCGGGGCAAGTGCCATAACCCCCCAGCTACCGTTTCAGCTCCTCTCTTAATGCTTTTTAAAACAATTATTTTTGTGGAGCTAGGGATCAAACCCAGGACCTCATACGTGCTACACAAGCACTGTATTACTAAGCTATATCTCCAGCCCTCTTCATTTTATAATCCAAATTATAAGTCCTTATCCAAATTGGTTCAATATTTTATCAACACTTTTTTTTTTTAAAGAGACGCCCCAGGGGGCTGGAGGAGTGGCTTGGCGGTTACCACGCTTGCCTGGCATGCGAGAGTACACAGGTTCAAACCTCAGCACCCATGTACACAACTAAGTGTCAGAGCGACGAAAGTCACATGAAAAAACTAAATAAAAAATGATTCTGTCTGTCTCTCTCTCCCTCTCTCTCACTGTTCCTCTCTCTTTAAAAAAATTAAAAAAAAAAAGAGAGACACTCCAGGGTTCTTGCTGTTTGCTCAGGCTGGCCCAGAACTCCTGGGCTCAAGTGATTCTCTTGCCTCAATCTTCCAGGTAGCCAGGACTACAGGTGTGCACCATTGTACTTGACTATGAACGCTATTAATTCTATCACTCAGTATGAGGTATCTATAAAATATACAGATTTTTAAATTTAATCAAGTTTTCCTGAGTTTGGCAATGTGGTTAAGTTTAGAAATGTGCCTGTCAGTTTTACCCTCTCACTAGCCAACTTATACCTTACCCTTTATTTCAGCTGAAAATGATCATGTCTGCCCATTATGACACTTTTTTCCATACCCACACATAAGTGTACAATTTAATATTTGAGAATAGCCAAAACTAATCTATGGTGATTAAAACTCAGAACAGTAGGTGTGTGTTTATATACATACGTATATATTATATCTTCAAATTCGTCATGTTAAACACTTAAAATTGATACATTTACATATGCCTCAAAAGTATATGTTAAAATAGAAAATATAATTATTTGCATGGAATAAACAATGACTTCATTTACATGAAACTAGTACCCAGATATGAGTAGGGTGTGTCTTGTTCAGGGAAAACCCAGAAGAGGTTATTTCATCTTCTTACCCACAATCAGGATTTAACACTACTTCTCAGCTAGACAGAAGAGCTTTCCAGGAAAATGTTTGCTAAATTGAGAGCAGTGAAAGATGCTGAGAATCAGAAAGCTGTCATAAATCCAATCTGCTTTTTTTCTAAATTTCACAAACTACATATTTAGCTATGTAAACTACATATGTAAGAGCTGCCTATACTTAGAAAACACTGCTTCCAGCAAGCTAATCTGGGGTGGGGGGGCAAGAGTGGGGGTAGGTAGGGGACCAGGTACTGGGATTGAAACTAGAGGCCCTCTACCACTGAGCCACATCCCCAGCCCTTTTTATTTTAAGACAGAGCCTTGCTAAATTGCCCAACCTGATGTCAAATTTGATTTTCCTCCCTCAGCTTCCCAAATGACTGGGGTTACAGATGTGCCCCTCACCATGCCTGGCAATCTTTTTTAAGAAATTTTCCTAGTTATAGTTAAAAAAATGTTTAAAACATTTATTAAATTCATCTAAAAGCCTAATGCTGCCAGGAACAGTGGTGCACACCTCTAATCCCAGCAACTCAGAAGATTGAGGCAGGAGGATCACAAGTTCAAAGCCAGCATCTGCATCTTAGAGAGGTCCTAAGCAACTTAGCAAGACCCGATCACAAAAAGGGATGAGGATGTGGCTCAGTAGTTAAGTGCGCCTGGGTTCAATCCTTAGTACCAAAAAATATATTTAAAATAAAAGCCTAATGCAAATTCCCAAAAAAAGCACATAGAGATGGGGATGATATAAAAAGAATCCTAGAATTTGATAGTAGAGGTGAACCTTGAAGAGCATTAAGACCAACAGGCACATTTCAGAAATGAAAAACAGACCCAGAAAGAATATGTAACCTTCCTGAATCCCACAGATGCTTAGTGGAAACATATGAACTATAACCTACCTCTTGGATTCCCTGTCATATTCTTCTACTCAACACATCGATTTAGAATAGAATAGAAACTCAAACAATATATCCCATGCTAAGGCTTGGAAACAAGAGAAAGGGAGAAGAAAATGAGAGGAAGGAAATGAGCATACTTCAAGGGTCCAAGTATCCTGAATGAACCATGAATGCAGAACTGTAAAAGAGAATACATTCTTTAAAACCCTTAAGTACCTTTCATAAAAGTCTAACTTCTGCTTGTAGTTAATTGAGGTGCATCTGTTCTCTGTCCAGGAATGGAGAGAATCTTGTAGAGCTAGTCAGAATAAGCCACACTGCTACATTGACTCTGGGGAGTGCAGGTGTCTTGAAGAAGGCAGTGGAATCAAGTACTCCGGTTGTCCTTTTGTATTCTGCTCACTTCAGTGAAACAAAAGCTACCTGTCAAGCAAGATCGAAGACACAGTTAAAAGAAGAAATTCCTTAAAAAGTTGTGCTGGAGTGGTGACTCAGTGGTTACAGCACTTGCCTGGCATGTGCAGGGACTCAGGTTCAAACCCTAGCACCACATATACAGCTAAGTGTCAGAAAAACAGAACCCAGATGAAAAAATAAAGTTGATTCTGTCTCATCCTCTCCCTCTCTCTTTAAAAAAAAAAAAAAAAAAAAGTGCTCTGAATTGATAGTCACTCTTAAACAATGAAGACTTTGAAAGAACATTGACTAAAATCAGTGAGAGGGATGCCATAAAGCTAAAAAGCTTTTAAAAAGCACAGCTAAGGAAATGATCAAAATTGTCAAGAGACTTCCTACAGAGTGGAAGAAAATCATGGCCTGTGATTCTTCTGTCAGGAGACTAATACCCAGAATTTACAAAGTCCTAAAAAAAAATTTTACAAAGTCCTCAAAAAACTTAATATCAAAAACACAAATAACCCAAGCAATAAATGGGCCAAAGAGCTAAATAGAAACTTCTCAACAGAGGACATTGAGCAAGCCAATAAATACATGAGAAAGTGTTCTAAATCACTAGTAATCAGAGAAATCCAAATCAAAACTACATTAAGAATTCATATCCAGGGGCTGGAGCAGTGGCTCAGCAGTTACGGCGCTTGCCTGGCATGCGCAAGTTTGCGAGTTCAAACCCCAGCACCCACGTATACAACCAAGTCTCGGAGCAACGAAAGCCATGTAAAAAACTAAATAAAAATTGCTTCTCCCTGTCTCTCTTTCACTGTCCCCTCTTTCTTTAAAAAAAAAAAAAAAAAAAAAGAATTCATATCCAAAAAAAAAAAAAGATTTCACGTCCAGTCAGATTGGCAAAAATGAATGTAAACAGTGTGGAGAATCCTCAGAAAACTAGGATGGACCCACCATATGATCCAGCTGTCCCTCTTCTGGGTATTTTTCCAGAGGAGTTAGACTTAGCACATTACAGTGACACACCAAAATCTGTTCATAACAGCTCAATTTACAATAGCTGAATTATGGAACCAACCCAGATGCCCCTCACTGGATGAATGGATCCAAAAACCTGCTATTTATATCATATAGTTCTACTCAGGCTTTGAAGGTAAATGGATAGTGATGGAAGAAATAATGCCGAGTGAAGTTAGCCTGTGGTGGGCGGCACCCGGGCCCACGCCACGCAGGCAGCTTTAAGATGGTGGCTGGCGGCTGGCAGCTGGCCAAACCAAGTCAGCTGACCTCTTGCTGTTCCTGGTTCTTGTGCTTGCAACATCTGACCACCTAGGGACAACCAGTAGGAGCCGGCAGCAGAGTTTTCTTCCTCATAGCAACAGCCTACGGATTGGTTCACTTTTACTATTTAAGCTGTTTGACTTCCTGAATAAAGAGAGATCTCCGCAAGCAACAAGAGTGTACATGTCATTATTGCCGCTTCGCTGGTCGAAGGCGACATTAGCCTAATCCAGAAAGTCAAGGGTCAAATGTTTTTAATCATTTGTGGAGGTTGGAGCTAAATCCCGGCCTGTGTGAAAGGTAGTCTATCTCATGTATTAGACCCAACAAAGGCATAGCAACACATAATCTAGGGCAATCATAGATATGTAGTGGGAAGGGGGGGAGGGGACATGTGAAGGAGGGGAAAGGGAGGGAGAATAGGGCTGGATCTAGGGGATAAATCTGATTTAAGAATATATGCATATTATATTGCTATTTTATGCATATATATATATTTTTAAGAGAGGGGGACAGAGAGAAAGAATCAGTTTTATTTATAAATGTTTTTCATGTGGCCTCAGTCGCTCCAACACTTCATTGTGTTCATGGTGCTGAGGTTTGAACTCATGTTCTTGTGCTTGCCAGGCAAACGCCTTAACTGCTGAGCCACTGCTCCAGCCCCCTTTATATACATTTTTGATTGTATATTAACTAAATTTCTTCATGGAAAAAATGAAAGAACGTTGACTGCTTCTCGAAATCGAGATTTAATTTAAGGGTGTCAGAAATACGGGGATGCAATTAACACGTGGAGGTAGGTGAGCAAGGCAGATTTTAGTCCTATGGGAGGGTGGAATTTCAAGGGGGGACCTTCTGAAGAATACACATGCACAATGGAAATCAACAGACAAGGGCCAAAATATTGACTATTTTCCTTAACCCTTCAACTTCCTTGCCTTTAGTTTCTTAGTTTTGGTATTAAACATTCAGCGGACCAGTTTTATCAGTCCTGTAGTAGGAGTACTGGGCTTTAGCTGTAATGTCTATAATTTTACAGTTACTTACACCTTGTTTAGTTGGAATCAGTATTAGTACTGGAAGTCAGTCTTACATCCTGTGATGGCTTGTTATCTCAAATTGACTCAGGTTGTTATAGAAGTTATACTTCTGCAAAGCATTCAGACAACAGCTAAAAGGTTTACAAGAAGAAATACAAAATGAAAAGTAAAAATATATTTAGTTTGCATAATAGTTATGAACCAAGAAACATAATCTTTACAATCCCAAACTTTTAACACGAATCAAAAGCTAAGAGAGCTTTTAATTTTCTCCCTGAGGAATAAATAACAAAATACCTTTATGTTTCACACTGTCAATCCTTAAACAAATTAGGCTCTTCCCATGGTCTTTCAGAACTACCTTCAAATTTCCATCCTAGTGCAAAGAGAAATACAAAATTATACATAACATTGATGACAGTTTATTTTTATCCAATTACAAAATATTAAATGACAAATCCCCCCAAAATTGTTGCCTCCATACATCTGAAAGAGACTACCATTGCAGACAACTTTAGTTTGGGAACACCAGCTTAGTAAAGCGTTTCTCTAAGCTTTACATTTAAAGAGACTGCTATACCTAGAGGACTTGAATATATCTAATATACAACAAAATATCATCACAGACTAATGTCCTTATATTTTATATTAAGTTTAACCTTTGAAGTAAATTTTAGAATCCATAATGTGGGCTATTTATAATTATAGGTTCTAGTACTGACAAGAATCAAAGGATAACTTTAAGTTTGTTTAGTTAGATGATCAGAAATAGACTTATTTTCTGGTGTATAAATACATCTCATCTATATAACAATGAAATGTTATATGTAGTTAAAGCAAACAGATATAAATCAGGCTTTAAAATGGCAATGTGGCCATCCCATATCAAATATAATACATAAAAGGGAGCACTTATTTGTTACTCTGCCTGTAGTCCTACATAGACTTTTATTCTACAGACTTACATAACACTTTACACATATTTAGGTATTAATTGTATTGTAATAACCTAAAAACAGTTATTTATTTAATCAGTTATGAAATAATTATTTAAAAGACTTTAAAATAGGTATAAGCTCTAATTCCTTTAAGATTTAGTTTGTTTGGGCTGGAGCAGTAGCTCAGTGGTTATGGTACTTGCCTGTCATGCGTGAAGACATGGGTTTGAACTCCCGCACCACGTACACAACAAATTGTTGAAGCAACGAAAGTCACGTGAAAAACTATATAAAATTGATTCTCTTTCTTAGTGTCCCTCTCTCTTAAAAAAAAAAAAAAAGATTTGGGGGCTTAGAGTGATGGTGGCTCGATGGTTACAGCATTTGCCCAGCATGCACAATTACATGGGTTCAAATCCCAGCACCCAAGTACACAACTAAGAGGCAGAGCAATGAAAGCCATGTGAAAAACTCAATAAAAATTGATTCTCTGTTTCTCTCTCTCTCACTGTCCTCTCTTCAAGAAAAAAAAAATTAGTTTTCTTAATTAACCTATTATCAGGAATTATCTTGATAGATAAGAACAGATCAGTGTCATAAGAAACCCTTGTTATAGGAGTACATTAATATTTGACCTTAAGAGGAACCTTAACCTTAAACCAATTATAACAATTATATTTAACTTAATCACATACAGCTAAAACTTTCTATGGGACAATGGGACTTCTCTACAGGCTTCACTACTCTGGATGATGTGACCTTCTGGTCTCGAGCATCAAATGACACTAAAGAACAGAAATCCACCTAATATGCGTGCTGCTAAAGGACAAAGGTCATTGGACAGG
Source organism: Aplodontia rufa (assembly GCA_004027875.1). Classification (NCBI taxonomy): domain Eukaryota; kingdom Metazoa; phylum Chordata; class Mammalia; order Rodentia; family Aplodontiidae; genus Aplodontia; species Aplodontia rufa. The sequence goes on from PVKS010038639.1 coordinate 15,554, forward strand.
GAGATGTCCCTGATGCTTCCAGGCGAGAAGAAAGCAAGGGCAGAGGCCAAAAAGAACTTTTATAGTTAGAAAAAAAAAAAAGGATTGATTGAAAAAAATATGATCAAAGGTGAATTTCACCGTAAAAATCATGATCTCAAAAAAATGCAGAAGTTCAAATAAAAATGAAATGGCTGTCTTTCCATTTTCCTTCTTTATGCCCAACTGAAGGGAAGAGGGAAGCTGCAGGAATTAGGGCATTCCCCAAAGTTCCTGGGTGCCCCACCCACTTTACATATTTAATCCCAGCATTTTAGGCCAATACTTGCTTTACCTCAAGGCTGAATGCAAATAGATCTCCTCCAGGGAGGAATTTAGCAGAAGTACAGCCTACAAGAGTAAACAGTCTTTTAGGTTCTGCAGCCAGCAGCTTGGATTTAAAGCTGCCATTTTTTTTCCTTTCCTACCTTTTCAAAATTTTAACATGAAGCCCAGAGGGCTATCTAAGGAATTTTGTTTTTCTCCCTCTGTTGGAATCCTGTTTCTCATGAGTAAAACTTTTATTTTTCATCCCATTTTTCTCCCAGATATGATTTTTCTTTACTGGGGATGTATTATAACTTCCTGATTTCCCCGAGCTGCTGCTCCTGTTTCTGCCAGTTACCCTCCTGGTACTGCAAATTTGGAGTTTGCACATTCCTCTCATATCCCAGACTCCTCTCAGATGCCTTCAAATCAAGCCCTGCAAGGTGTCCCGCAGACCACCAAGACAGTACTTTTCTCTCAAACATGAGATATTCCTATCATTGGTTCATCCGCAAAGTTTCCTGGTCTGTGCACAGCCTTATTCCTGCATTGCTGATGCACCTTTGACCTGGAGTCACGTACGCCTATGAGGTATACCTTAGGAGTTACTCTGCTCCCCACCCTCAAGGCCACCATAATGAGACTGTGGGATCCATCTCCTCTTGGGAGAGGGAGCCTGGCAACCACCCCAGGCGACTTACAGAGCCCAGCATTGGACGACAAATTGTCAGAAATACCAGATTATGAAAAAACAAACACATGGTCGGAGGTGGGTGAGCACGGCAGATTTTACGCCCATGGGAGGGTGGGCTTTTAGGGGGGGTGGTCCTGAAGCACACAGTGCACAATGGAAAGCCACAGGTATTTATCCCCAGTTTGATGTAATCCTCCCTTCACTCCATTTGGAGGAGCTCATGGGTATAATCTACATGATTGGCTAAGATTGGATAGGGCCAGGTACGGGAAGTAGGTAGGCAGGGTATGGAAAGTCAAAGAAGGTAGGTGGGGTACAGAAAGTGGGCAGCATTAAAAGTGTAAGGAGACATGCGTTGGTGAGTTTCAAACATGACTTCCAGGGCTTAAGCAGTGGCTCAGCGGTAGTGCTTCCCTGGCATGCATGAGTATGCAGGTTCAAACACCAGCACCACGTACACAACTAAGTGTCCAAGCAACAAGAGCCACGTGGAAAACTAAATAAAATTGATTCTTTCTTTCTCGCTGTGGCCCTCTCTTTAATTAAAAAAAAAAAAAGGTTTCGTCCTAGTCTCATGGTTCCCTGACTTAAGATAGGTTCCTTTTATATGTGAACCTTCAGGCTGCATTCTGAAAATGGACCATCAGACTTTCTATTTCTCAAAGGGGGTATTCTTTAGAAATGCTTAAAATTATTCCCAAATACTTTGTCCTTACATCTATCCTCCAGAATTTATATTGTCTTTTCTTCATGCTGTTCTCAGATCCAATAAAAAGAAAATCTCAAGGAAGAAGCCAGTTTGTTCTCTCAGGGCTCCACTGGGACTGCCTCATCTGATATACCTTCCTATCCTTCATATTAAATTAATTTTTCTCTTCAAATTTTTTCAACATTTTTTATTGGTGCATTAGAGTTGTGCATAATGGTGGGATTTGTTGTTATAAATTCATACATGCACACAACAATATAATTTGGCCGATATCACTCCCCAATGCATTCCTCCTCCCCCAGTCCCTTTCCTCTGCTGATCTCCCTTTGATTTTCATGAGATCCCTGCCCCTACTTTTTCCCATGTCCTCTCTAGCTTCTACATAGGGGAGAAAACATATGGCCCTTGACCTTTTGAGTTTAACTTACTTTGCTTAACATGAGGGTCTCTCATTCCATCCATTTTCCTGCAAATGACATAATTTCACTTTTCTTTATAGCTGTATAAAACTTCATTGTGTATACCACATTTTGTTTGTCCCTCTGTTAATGGAC
>PVKS010038640.1:0-17809 GCA_004027875.1 Aplodontia rufa
GGGGGGAGGGTGTAGGAAGAACACCTAGGAGACTGGAGGGTGGGAATATGAGGGAATCATCTCAGAAGGAGATCTCTGTCCTCCACGAGATATCCATTTAACTCAGGAGTTCTGGGGGAAACAGCAACAGGGGGAACCGAAGCTGGGCATCCATGAAATGGCATTAGCCCTGGATAACTAAGTATATATACATTGGTTCTTGAATGTTTGAAAATGTTTCCCCCTCAATTGTATCTCTATATCCATCTAATAAAAAACAAAAAGAACATACTTTATGGGGCTGGAGCAGTGGCTCAGCGGTTACGGCGCTTGCTTGGCATGCCCACGTACACGAGTTCAAACCCCACCACCCACATACACAACTAAGTGTCAGAGCAACGAAAGCCATATGAAAAACTCAATAAAAATTGATTCTATCAAAAAAAAAAAGGTGGTGATACAATAGTTCTTTGTTTTGTTTGTGCTGGGGATTGAACCCAGGGCCTCCCACATGCTAGGCAAGTGCTCTCCCACTAGTCTATGCCCCTAGACCTCTCGTTTTGTATTGTGATATTGGTGACATGAATCTGCATATGCTGAAATTGCATTTACCTACATGCAGGGACACACAAACAAGTGAATATAAATCTGTTGAACTCTAAATAAGGCCCATGGACTATGCTAACATCAGCTCTCTGGTTTTGGAATTATACTACAGATATCTAAGATGTTGCCATTGGGGAAGACTGGGTGACAAGAACACAGGATCACTCTGTACCGTTTTGGCAATATCATGCGAATCCATACTTATTTTTTTAAAAAAACTGAAAGGAAACTATGCTACATGCAGCAATTCGGATGGATCTCAAAGAAATTTGGCAGAGTAGAAAAAAAAACATTCTCAAAAGGCCACATATGGAATGATTCCACTTAAATAACATTCTCAAAATTACAAAAATACAGACATGGAACACAGATTAGGGGTTGTCAGAGGTCACCTGGCAGTGGGGAAGTGATAGCTGTGGTTATAAAGGGAGACCTCTCTGGCGATGGCCTAGCTCTGTACCTGAAACCACAGGAATCACCACATGTTACCAAATGGCCCAGGACAACATGCACATGTTGCACCAGTGTCAACTCCAGGTTTTGATACTGTGTTAAAATTACGTAAAACATAATCACTAGGGCACACTTGGTGTAGGGTATCCAGGACTGCTCTATATTGTCTTTGTAACCTCCTGTGAATCTATTACTAACAGCTGGTCCTTTGTATCATATGGTTTCTACATCCGTGGTTCAACCACCTATGCATGAATTTTTTTTGAGAGAGGGAGAGAGGGACAGTGTGTGTGTGTGTGCATGCGTGTGAGAGAGAGAGAGAGGAGAGAGGGAAAGAGAGAGAATCAACTTTATTTAGTTTTTCATCTGGTTGTCATTTCTCCAACACTTACTTGTGTATGTGGTTGCTCAGGTATGAATCCGAATCCTTGTGAATGCCAGGCTGAGTCACTGCTCCAACCCCCTTCACATTAATTTTTTAAAAATTGAATCTGTGGTACAGCGTTTGCCTGGCATGCAAGAGGACCCAGGTTCAATCCCCAGCACCACATACACAACTAAGTGGAAAAAAAACAAAAACCATATGAAAAAATAAAATTAACTCTCTCTCTCTGTTACTAAAGCATTAATTAAAATTAAAAAAATAAGCCGGGCACAGTACACACCTGTAATCCCAGCAACTTGGGAGGCTGAGGTAGGAGGATCTCAAGTTCGAGATCAGCCTCAGCAACTTAGCAAGACTCTGAGCAACTTAGTGGGACCCTGTCTCAAATTAAATATTAAAACGGACTGAGGATGTGGCTCAGTGGTTAAGTGCCCCTGAGTTCAATGCCTGGTACTACTTAAATAATAAATTATTAATTAATTTAAAAAATGGATCTGTATTGAACATGCACAAACTTTTTTCTTGTCATTATTCCCTAAACAATACAGTAAGACAACTATTTACATAACATTTACATTATATTTGGTATTATAAGTAATCTAGAAGTAACTTAAAGGATGATATACGTAGATTATATGCAAATACTAAACCATTTTATATGAGATTTGGACATACACAGATTTTTGTATCCACAGAGATTATGGAACAAATTCCCTGTGGAAGAAGAACTACAAAAAACAACTACATTTCAAAATAAGACCCCCCCCCCCAAGAGCTGGAGCGGTGGCTCAGTGGTAATGACTCTTGCCTGGCATGCACAAGGAAGGATGAAGGTTCAAACTCCAGCACCACATATACAATGAAGTGTTGGAGCAACAAAAGCCACATGAAAAACTACATAAAATTGGTTCTGTCTCTTTCTCTCTCTCTCTCTCTCACTGTCCCTCTTTCTCTCTCTAAAAATAAATAAATAAATAAGACTCCCCCAAGTGATTTATATGCACACCAACATTTGAGAAATGATGATTCTGTTAACTCAGTCACAACTATAAAATAAGCCAAAATAGAACTATGATTTACTCAGATTGTTAGGTAACAACCTCTAATCACTCACCTGAGGAGAAAGAAAGGAAGAGAGAGGGAGGGAAAGAGAGAGAGTGCAAAGGCCCGGACTGCAGACCTGTAGACCGAATTAGATTCTGGTCTGGAGGGGCCTGAGATTTTGCATTTCTAACAAACTCAGGGGTAAGAAGCAAGGACCAACTCCTCCTGCCAGGAAGGGGATGCTTCAAACTGAAAAGGTGTGATACCACATTGGCACATGCTTTTGTTAATAAGTAGGAGAAAAGCAGTCACCAATCTCTTTTTCTTTTTCATTTCCTCTTCAAAATAGTAATAATGGCTGGAGCGGTGGCTCAGCGGTTTCGGCACTTGCCTGGCAAGCGCGAGGACCCGGGTTCGAATCTCAGCACCACATACACAACTAAGTGTTGGAGCAACTAAGGCCATGTGAAAAACTAAATAAAGTTGTTTCTCTCTTTCCTGTCTCTCTCACTGTCCCTCTCTCTTTAAAAAAAAAAAAGAAAAAGAAAATAGTAATAATGGACTGGAATGCTGGCATACTCTGGTAATTCCAGTGACTGGGAAGGCTGAGGCAGGAGGATCACAAGTTCAAGGACACCCTCAGAAATTTAGTGAGATCCTGTCTCAAAATACACAATTTTAAAAAGGGGTGGGAATATAGCTTAGTGGTAGAGCACCTCTGTACTAAATCCCCAGTAACACACACACACACACACAACACACATACATACACACTTAGTAATAGCAATTGCTTGCTTTCACTAGAAAGCATTATGAGTTGGGAACCAGCTGTGGGCTAGCTGCTTTGCTGACAGTGGACAACCACCGTGCTCTTCCCTCATTCTGGGCTACTGCGCTGCAGCTACCCACAGTTCTGGGATGCAGCGTGGTGGCTGTGCTGGGTCTGTTGGATGGGGTGGAGGTACAGCAGGGATCTCCTTTGAGGCAGTGCCATCCGCAATGCTGTACCAGCCCAACTGCCCCAGCATGTTCAGGGAGGATGGCAATAGGTGCCAGCAATTACAGGCTGCTTCTGTGGTTGCTATGGCAACCACGCCCTGCAGTCACTTCTGCAGCTGCAGATCGGACCACTGGTTGGGTCCTGTGGCATTGTCATCATGACAGCAGTGGTTATGCCAGATGCCTGACAGTCTCCCCAGATGCCACACCACCATTCCAGATGAATCTGCCTACCCTGCAACCACTTCAGATATCCCACAACCACCCTCCTTGAGCAGCTCCTCTACCCATGACAGGCAGGCAGGTCCAGTGCACCTGAGGACACTGGCATTACACTGCAGAAAGTCAGTGTTTAGCAGGCAAAAGACTGAGGGCCTACATGGGCCTTCCTCTTTTGTCTGTAAAAATAACACACCTCAAACCCTTATCAGGCCGGTCTGGGAACCTCCCTCCTATGTACTGCTCTCCTCAGTGCTGCAGCATAAGCCCCAATAAAGCCTTGTTCAGATATTTTTATTTTGCCTTATTCATAACTTCTTTTCTTCCTTTGTTGTTGTTTGTTGGTTCCTGCCCTGGGGATTAAACTAGGGGCACTCTAAACACTGAGCTACATCCCCAGCACTTTTTCATTTACTTTACATTTGAGACAGGATCTTACTAAGTTTCCCAAGCTGGCCTCAAACTTGCCCAGGCCTGCCTCAGCCTCCTAAGTCACTGAGATTATAGAAAGTACCACTATGCCTGGCTCCTATTTGTGATTTATACCTTGAGTAGGATGGGCTGAACCGGTTGCATTAAGAACTAGTAAGATGAAGGGCTGCTAGCGCTAAGAACACCCAGCAGCCAAGAGCTGCTGCGAGAGCTGCAGGGGTGCTGCTGGGAGCTGTTAGCTCCAGCTGTGGAGAACTACTGGGAACCAGCAGCTCAGCTGGAAGAGCAGTTGGTAGAGCTGCTAATACTTAGAGCCCAAAGCTACAGACAACCCAAGCTCAGAGCTGCTAACACTAAGGGAGCTGCACTATGCCTTTTCTTGATTTCTACCTGAATTGAGCATAAGAACCCTCAGCTGATTGGTAACACCCTCCGATTCATGTACTTCTGAGGTTTTGTATATTTTTCCCCCTTAATTATTTCCTCTTTTCTTGTCTGTTTTTTTTTTTTTTTTTGGAATTTCTTCATTTAGGTAATGGGCCTGCTCAAATAACCCCTGCTTCCTTATCTCTCCTTATTTATCCCTTTCTCTCCTTTTTCTCTCTGTCTCTCTTTCTCTGTCTCTCTGTCTGTCTCTCTCCCAATTTGAGGAAGATATCTTCACCTTTATATGCCAAGGCTTCTCTTAATTTCCTTTTTAGTTTAGCTAGTGCATCTTTTTTTCTTTTGCAGTGCTATGGATTGAACCTAATTCCTTGCCCATGCTAGGCAAGCACTCTACCACTGAGGGCTGGGGATGTAGCTCAGCCCTAGATAATGCAGCTTTCTCTTAACCTGGGGTTTGGACCCAGGGCTGCTATACCATTGAGCTATAGCCCTAGTTCTTTTTATTTTTTATTTTGAGACAGGGTTTTCCTAAGTTGCTGAGACTGATCTCAACCTTGTAATTCTCCTGCTTTTGCCTCCCAAGCCACTGGAATTATGGGCATTGACCACCATACCTGACTAGCTAATGCATTTTATTAAGACAGAGAGACAATGAGAGAGAGAGAGAGAGAGAGAGAGAGAGAGAGAAAGAGAGAATCAATTTTATTTAGTTTTTCATGTGGCTTTCGTTGTTCAGACTCTTCATTGTGTATGCAGTGCTGGGGTTTGAACCCGTGTCCTCATGCATGCCAGGAAGCACTGTAACTACTGAGCCATTGCTCCAGCCCTACCTAAAGCATTTTTAATTGCCAAAATTGTAATTTTTTTGCTGAATGTTCTTGTTTTAGGGTATCCTTTTTTATTTTATTAATTCATTATTTTCTTCTACTCCCTGGACTGTCTTTTTTTTTTTTTTTTAACATAATGGGGATTGAACCTAAGAGCACTTAAACATAAGCCACATTCCCAGCCCTTTTTACTATTTTGAGACACGGTCTTGGTAAGTTGCTTACAGCCTAGCCAGGTTGCAGTGGCTGGCTTTAAACCTGCATTCCTTCTGTCTCAGCTACCCAAGCTGCAAAGATTTACAGGCATGCACCACCATGCCCAGCTGGATTGTCCTTTTTATTCCAACTTTTTCCTTTTGGCAGGGGTCGGGGGTTACCAGGGATTGAACCAGAGGTGCTTGACCATTGAGTCACATCCCCAGCACATTTTTTTTTTAATTTTGAGACAGGGACTCACTAAATTGCTTAGGGCCTCGCTAAATTGCTGAGGCTGGCTTTGAACTTGTGATCTTCCTGTGCCTCAGCCTCCCAAACCTCTGGGATTACAGATGTGTGCCACTGCATCCAACTATTCAAATTTTTTAAAGCATTTATTTTCTCTCCCATGTTAAATATTTTTTTCACATCTCTCATGGTCCTTAGGTGCTCCCCATTTTTTAAGACAAAGGCACTGTAACTATCGTTGGAAGCTAAGTGGTGGGCCTGATAGTGGGATGGTCAAATTGGGACCCAGCTGTTTCTGTTGGGGCCTGCTATTCTCCATTGCTAATATCTGTGCCTTTTTCCCTCGGATTAACTGGTTTACCAAGAGAGGATTCATCCTGCTTGTAAGTCTAACAGCCAGTCTTCTGACAGCCACACCAGGGAAGGAGACTTAAGTCTAATTATTCTATGCAAACCTTTCCTCTATTTGCATTCTAAATAGCATCTCTAGTATGCTTGCTACTTCTCATATTCCTGAATCAGCCTCTCTGGAGAGTAACCCTTCAATCTTCTCTTGGGGCAAGGGGTTGTCGCCTAGCTGCACAGTAAAGAGCTCTTGAGACCTACCTGCTTACCTTCTTTCTTCTATAGATTTTCACTGTCATCCAGACCTTCTCAAGTTTTCAGTTCTACTCATACCCTGGCTTGTTGTGTCTAATTTGTACTTTTCCAGAATTCTGATGTGAAATTGGGCTTGCTTTTTGAAGTCATTCCCTTGCACACAGTTAATTTGAAGAAAATAACTTGCTGGTGATCATACTGTAACATATATATATAATTTTGGGGGGTACTGGGGATTAAACCCAGGGGTACTTAACCACTGAGCTATGTTCCCAGCACTTTTTATTTTCTGCTTTGAGACAGTATCTCACTAAGTTGATTAGGGCCTCACTAAGTTGCTGTGACTGGCCTCAAACTTGCAAGCCTCCTGCCTTAGTCTCCTGAGTTTCTGGAATTACAGCACATGACGTCTAGTTTTTCTGTGATATATTTGTAACATAAACAATATTTTCAAGGGACATAGGCACAGTCGCACAATGTTTCTATGCAAAGCCATAGCACAGTTGCAAAGATGACCATGATATGACTGGGGATGTGACTCTGTGATAGAACACTTGACTAGCATATGCAAGGCCCTGGGTTCAATCCCCTTTTGCTGGGGGTTGGGAGAGAAGGTTGATAATCATCTTCTAAGTGGTTGTTGCTTTGTTACCAATGTCATATCCAGTCTGGTTATATTCCTGAGCCTCTTGAGAAAAAAAAAATTATAAAATAGCCAATTGTTGAAATTTCCCCACTTCTTGACTATATCCCCATCAAGAAATGCTACCCTGGGGCTGAAGCGGTGGCTCAGTGGTTACGGCACTTGCCTGGCATGCGCCAGTACACGGGTTCAAACCCCAGCACCCACATACACAACTAGTGTCAGAACAACGAAAAACCATGTGAAAAACTAAACAAAAATTGATTCTCTCTGTCTCTCTCACTGTCCTTCTCTCTTTAAAAAGAAAAAAGAAAAAGAAAAAAAGAATTGGTACCCCTCTTCTCTAATTCCTCCTTAGAATTATACAACACAAATCCAACCATGTAAGAAGTCCCTCACTGTTCCCTATTACTGAGATGGTTTTGAAATGTCTCCAAGGTGTGTTCTCCATTGCTGAAGCAAATTGAATAGAGATAATTTGTTGAACTCCAGTTATATTCCTAGTGAGCCTTGGCTGGTGAACTTGAACAGAATTTGGTTTTCTGTGGTCTGCTAGTCTGCTAAGTAAGTTAGCTCTTATGTATTTACTTTCCAGGTTCTAAAATATTATATCCACAAGTTATAGTTGCTCTGTTCTTCATTCACCATTTGTATGTGAATATATATATATATATATATATATATATATATATAAATTTTTTTTGGTACCAGATATTAAACCCAAGATCACTTAATCCCTGAGCCACATCCCCCACCCCATTTTATTTTTTATTTTGAGACAGGGTCTTACTAAGTTGCTTAGGACCTCACTAAGTTGCCGAGGCTGGCTTTGAACTTGCCAACCTCCTGCCTCAGCCTTCTGAACCACTGGAATTACAAACATGTGCCACCACACCCCACATATGTGAACTTATTCTATTGTCTAAGAATGTTGGAATTTGATTTCTATCACTTGGAACACCCGTCTAATAGTATTAATAGCAGAAAATATACTGGAAAAAAAGAAGAAAATATGCTGGAATAGGAATCATGAATGAATATATCTAACATTCTACGCTAGCTATCCATATAAGCTATGAGCCTGTATTCTCACAATGTAAGTCTGTCCCCAGATCTGGTCTTTCTACAACGCATTGTTACTCTCACCTGGCAAACTCCAACTTCATGTCCAGTTCAACAAGACCAAAGCTTCACTGACCTTGTTTCCCCAGCAGACTTGCTCCCTCTCCTGCATTTCCTGTGACAGATAATGCACCATTTAATCAGGACACAAACCAGACACTGGAACTCCATTCTAAACTGTCCCCTTCACTCACCTCCAAATATCCTGTTCTTACCACATTCTGGATCTTTTTACCTCTGGTTTATTTATGTATTTTTTTATTTGAGGAAGTCTCACTATGTTACCGAAACTACGGGCTTAAGCAATCTTCCCTTCCCAGCCTCCAAGGCGGTTGGAACTACAGCTATGTGCCACCACACCCAGCCGAAATATTTCTTGAATTTGTCCCATTCTTGTGTCCTTAATACTGTTTCCCTTTTCAAGACCTTTATTATCTGTCACCTAGAGCAACACAATAATTTCTGACTCTTCTATCTAGGGAAACAACTTTTTTCTTTCTTTCTTTCTTTTTTCTTTTTTTGGTTGATGACCAAATCCAGGGCATTGCCCATGCTAGGCAAGCACTCTACCCATGAGCTACATTCCCAGGCCTATTTATTTTATTCTGAGACAGGGCCTCACTAAGTTGCTGAGGCTAGCCTTGAACTTGTGAGCCTTCTGCCTCAGTCTCTGGTGTCACTGGTATTACAGGGATTGTAGGTGTGTGGTGCACCTTCATGCTTAGTGATAGGAAACACCTTTTTTTTTAATTTTTTTATTTTATTTTATTTTATTTTTTTGAAGAGAGAAGGACAGTGAGAGAGAAAAAAACAACTTTATTTACTTTTTCTATGACTTTTGATGTTCTGACACTTCATTGTGTACGTGGTGCTGGGGTTTGAACTCACATCCTCGCACATGCCAGGCAAGTGCAGAAGCATGGCAAACGCTGAGCCACTGCTCCAGCCCTCTTTTTTATTTTTCAATCAGGGACTTAATCCAGAGGTGCTGAATCACCAAGCCATGTCCCCAGCCCTTTTAATTTTTCATTTTATTTTGAAACAGGGTCTTGCTAAGTTGCTGAGGGCCTCACTAAGTTGCAAAGGCTGGCTTTCAACTCGTGATCCTTCTGCCTCAGCCTCTGAAACCACTGGGATTAGTGGCATATGCCTCTGTGCCCAGCTGGGAAACAACTCAACCCACACCATTCTTTTTTTTTTTTTAAAGAGAGAAACAACTTTATTTAGTTTTTCACATGGCCTTCGTTGGTCCAACACTTAGTTGTGTACGTGGTGCTGGGGTTTGAACCCAGGTTCTCATGCTTGCCAGGCAAGAGCTGAAACCGCTGAGCCACTGCTCCAGCCCACCCACATCATTCCTGCTAGAAATCACCAGTAAAATGCAAATCTGATGGCTAATCCACTACTTATCAATGATTTCCTATAGGTTATATGATGGAATCTAAGCTTCTTAGTAAACCTTACAATGCCATCCTAGACACAGCTTCTGTGTATTTTGTCAGTCTGCAAACACATTCAACTTCAAATTTTTTTATCATTTTTTTCTAGAATGATGAAAACATATTGTTTGTCTGTTTCTCTTTGCCTTTTTTTATGTGTCCCTTCTGATCAACAACCTTCCCTACTCTTTGTCCCTTTGCTGCTACCTACGTTTCTTCCAAGAAATTCTCCCTACCCCTGCAACCCCAGCCTAGGTAACATTTCTCTAATCCTGAATACTACTGGGTTCTCATAGGTAATGTAAGATTTATACTTTTCTTTTCTGTCAAAGTTAAAAACTGTGATAAAATATAACCTACCTCCAGTTTTTTTTAAAAGAGACACTATATTTAATTGACCACGCAACTCATTTAAGGGTGAATGTCTTTATTGATTGATTGAGAGAAGGACAGCGAGAGAGAGGAGAGAGAGACAGAAAGAAACAATTGTTATTGAGTTTTTCACATGGCTTTCGTTGCTCTGACACTTAGTTGTGTACGTGGGTGCTGGGGTTTGAACCCGTGTACTTGTGCATGCCAGACAGGCACTGTAACCACCAAGCCACTGCTACAGCCCCCTACCTCCAGTTTTAAATCCTCCCCTTCATGGTGGTAACTCCCTCCCCTGTATATGCCCACCTCTTTCCAGCAACCTCTTGTAGCATATGCCTACCTCTTTCCAGTGACCTCTACTGATACACACCTACCTCTTTCCAGCAAGCAGCATCCTCTTCCCCAGTCACCACCTACTTCCTCTCTGTACCCACCTTTACCTTACATTAGCCAACCTTGTTCCTTCAGCCAAAGTAAATTCTGCCTTGCTCACCCAACTCCAACCATGTGTTTGTTTTTTCACATGCCCAGTATTTCCAACAATATGGCACCCAACGTGGGTCACAATGTGTCACTTGGGGGGTCATGAGTCTCCTTCTCCCAAGGGAGAATGTCCCCCTGTCTCATTACGATAGCCTTGAGGGTGGGGAGCAGTGACTCCTAAGGCTGACAGCACTCAAGGTTGAAGGTGGATTAGACATGCAGGGAAGGGCCTGAGCCAGGACCGTGGAGATCAAATACTCTCTTATATAAGCCAATGGTAGGAAAATCTTTTTCTTAAACTCAAAGGAAGAGAGAAATACTACATTGGTGGTCTGGGCATCCTGTAAGGATTGATTTGAGTGGGCCTAAGATGTGTCTAGGACTCGGGATGAACCCATAAACTCCAAATTTGTAGTGCCAGCAGCCCAGGAGGGAACTGGCCAAAAGTGGATGTAGAGGCTCCAGGGAGAATTTCGTTAGAGACCTCCAGTAAAAGAGAGTAACAGAGTTATTTCTCTTGGACACAAAGACCCAAAATCATACCCGGTAGAAAACAGGATGGGAAATAAAAATTCTGCTCTAGAAAAACAAGGTGCTGGCAGGGGAAAAGACACAGAAATCCCCCTACATAGCCCTTTGGATTACATGTTAAAATATTGGGAAGATAGTCCTAAAACAAAAATGAAGTAAAAATCAAAAATGATAAAATATTATTCCTTAATTGACTTCAACAACCTATTCTAAATCTGTGAGCATACCAGCCAAGGTTGGAGCAAATGAAGACTGGATATGACAAGTATTAATAGAACATGTAATTGATAAAGGCCCCAACAATAGGGCCCTCTGTTGGAGAGAGGGACCTAAAGTCCTTTTCCCTCTTAAAATCAGTAGAAACACACACACACACAAAAAAGGGAATTAATGGGACCCCCTAACTTGTCTTCTCTCACTTTCCATTTTTAATCCAACTGAGGAGCAAAACTCATCTCCTGGTCCAGGAATGTTCCAATGAAAGGTGAGAAGAAACCAGAGCGGACCGCAGTGGCTTCTGTCCCTTCTCCAACTTCACAGCCTTCCCAACCTAGATTTAAAATGGAATTAGAACAATCCACACAGGATATCCAAAATTTCCCTTTTCCACAGGGAGGGGAGAAAAATGTGATTCCCTTTCATTCCCCTCCACCCTTTATCCTTTACATGAGATTCCTTTAGGTCGAATGAAATAGGTTTTATAAATGCCCCTCTCGCTAACTCAGAGGTAAAATAATTAAAGCAGGAATTAAAAGCTTTGTTAGAGGATGCACTTGGGGTAGCCAAACAATTAGACCAATTTCTCAGCCCTCAACTCTACACATAGTCCAAATTCATGTCTATTTTAAGTATTTTATTCTCTAAAGAAGATGGACAATGATTAAGAGATCAACAATGAAGACCTGGGAAGACTAACACCCAGCTGGACCTGGAGCTCCATCAGCTGAGTTAAAATTTCCGGTTCAAGAACCACGCTGGAGGGGCTGGAGTGGTAGCTCAGCGGTTGGAGCACTGGCCTGGCAAGCACAAGGATCCAAGTTCATACCCCAGCCCTGCATATACAACTAGGTGTCAGAGAAACAAAGGCCAGATGAAAAAATAAATAAAAATAAATTATTTCTCTTTATATATCTTTAAAAAAAAAAAAGAAACACACTGGAATAATAATGATGAGGTACACAAAGGACATATGATTGATCTTGGAAACTTAATTATAAAAGGGATAAGAGAGGCAGTCCTCAGTCCCAAAATTTAGCAAAAGCTTTTAAAATACGCCAAGGGAGGGATGAAGAGCCAATAGAACTTTTGAGTAGATTAGAGGAACAAATGAGGAAGTATTCCAGGTTTAATACTAATGATCCCTTAGGGCAAGAAATGTTAAAAGTACACTTTGTAACTAGTAGCTGGCCTGATATAGCTAGAAAATTACAAAAACTGGAAGAATGGAAAGATGAAAGGCAGGAGGAATTATTGAGAGAGGCTCAAAAATATATGCAACAAGGGATGAACAGAAACAGGGACAATAAACCAAATGTAAGCTTTCCACCATGGATCCAGGAACTCAGTGAAACCTTAGCCTTAGAAATAGGGAACAAATAGGTCTCAATCAAGATACACTAGGCGGCCACAAGCCAAGGAATCACAGAAGGGCACAAAAATGAATAAAAGCTATAAATGTGAGAAAGGAGGACATTTCTAGAGAGAATGTCCTGAATGCATAGGGAAGAGAAGGTGACATCCTCATGCCCTTGGTGTAAGGAAAGAAGGGAGTGGAGGAAATAAAGTGAGAGGTAAGTGGTGGTAGCTTAACAGTAACACAGGTTTATTGGGAGACACCTGTGGAGGGGAGCCCCAGTGGAGCCTGGGACCCGGCTTCCACTTACAGACTGGGGCACATATAGAGAACTAAGGGTAAAGAAGATTAGGGCATTGCTAGTGAGTTGTCGGGGAAGGGTTCTTTCTTATGTTGGAGTGTTTAGTGCTTCTTTGCATGATGATGGAGGATTGTAGGTGGTTCTGGGGTTTAGGGATAGGTGGGCCCAGGGTTTAGGGATTTGGTGAATCAGGGTTTTAGGAATAGGTGAATCTTGTTCTAAAATGGAGGATAAGATTCAAAATGGTGTTGCCTAGGTTGGGTCTACCTAGCACTTTGATGAGGATTAGGAAATTCTGGGGCTCTTTCGCACAAAGAGGTCCTACCTAGAACCCTTGATAAATTTGGGTGGGACCAAAAGAGAAGAAATAATGTTTTTAATTGACTCTGGGGAAGCTTGCTCCTCTTTCACATATCAACCCACACAGACACAACTATCTGATAAACAGCTACTAGTGTCAGGAATAAAGGGGGAAGATTTTAAAGTCCCCATTTTTAAGAAAACTCAAGTGAGGTACCAAGACAGGTATACCAAATAGAATTTTTCTTTGTGCCTGCAGCAGGGATCAATCTTTTAGGTAGTGACAATGTGTGAACTTGGGATAGGATTAAAAATCAGCGATAGGGGGCTGGAGTGGTGGTTCAGCGGTTGTAGCACTTGCCTGACATCCGCGAGTACATGAGTTCAAACCCCAGCACCACATACACAACAGTCTCGGAGCAATGAAGGCCACACGAAAAACTAAATGAAAGTTGTTTCTCTCTGTCTCTCTCTCTCTCTCTCTCTTTCACTGTCCCCTCTTTCTTTAAAAAAAAAAATCAGTGATAGGGAAATTCAAATTTCCCTTAACCTTCTAACTGCTAAAGAAGAAGAAAAAATTCATCTCAAAGTTTGGACAAAAAGGGAAATCAAAGAAAACTCCAGGAGACACCAACACATGTTGAACTAAAAACCAAGGAAGAAACCATAAGGAGGAAACAGTAACCAATCCCTCTTGAATGGAGGCTAGGGTTACAGCCTATAATAGAAGGGTTACTTAAAGATGACCTCCTCAAACCCTGCATGTCTCCTTATAATACCCCAATCTTACCTGTAATGAAGCCAGATGGATCTTATAGACTTGTCCAGGACTTAAGAGCAATAAATCAAATTAATCAGGATAGACATACTGTAATCCCCAATCCCTACACTCTTCTTAGCAAAATACTTCATAATCAATGGTGGTTTAGTGTTATAAATTTAAAGGATGCTTTCTGGGCCTGTCCTCTAGCCGAGGATAGTAGAGGCTTGTTTACCTTCAAATGGGAAGATCCTCAGATTGGGAAGAAACAACAATATTGATGGACTGTCCTCCATCAGGGGTTCATAGAATCTCTCAACTTATTTGGGCAAATTCTGGAACAAGTGTAGAGGGATTTGAGAACCTAGCACAAACTAAACTTCTCCAACATGTAGATGATTTATTAATCTCTGGAGATGAGAAGGAAAATGTAACTGAGGCAACTATTGCCCTACTTTTTGGGACAACAGGATTTAGAAATTCAAGAACTAAATTATAATTTGTGGAACAAGAGGTCAAATATCTGGGACACTTAATCAGTGAGGGGAAACAAAGATTATATCCAGAACAAATCTCAGGAACAATTGATATGCCAGTACCTCATACTAAGAGGGAACTTAGAAGATTCTTAGTACTGATGGGATACTATAGGTTATGGATAGACTCTTATGCCCTTAAGACTAAAAGATTATATCTTAAACTTTTAGATAGAGAACCTGACCCAATCATTTGGAAGCCTGAGGAACTTCAGTCACTAGATTTTCTTTTTTTTTATTTTATTAATGAGTTGAGTTGTTGTACAATCATAAATTCATATAAAGTAACAATATAATAAGCATTTAATCATAAGCAAGAGTTACCCCCACATTGCCCATGCCCCAGTCTCTTGATTCTTCTATATTTTGTCCATACAACAGATATAAATATCTATATATCTATATATAGGTATATAGATATATATTGTGAATTTTCCAGAATTAAATTATTGCATAAATATTATTTGGCTTCAGGGTGGTGGTAAAGAGTATGCTGCATTGTTGATTGTCTCCCTAGATCCCTCCCTATCCTTCCACCCCTCCCCTCCCTCCTTACCTCTCCTCTCCCCCCACTCCCCCTTATGTATCTATGGTTCCCCTAAATTACGTGTTGCTATACCTTTGCTGGGTCTAATACATGGGTCTGACTACCTTTCATCCAAGCCTGGGTTTTGCTCTAGCCTCTAAAAATGAGGGAAAACTTCTGTCCCTTCAGTCTCTGAGTTTGGCTAATTTGCTTAGCATGATTTCTTCCATTGCCATCCATTTACCTTCAAAGGCTACAATATTGTTGTATCTAATAGCTGAGTAGAACTGCATTGTATATATATATACACCACAGCTTTTGGATCCATTCATCCAGTGAGGGGAATCTGGGTTGGTTCCATAATTTAGTTTTGTAAATTGAGCTGTTATAAACATTGGTTTTGCTGTGTTGATGTAATGTACTGATTCTAACTCTTCTGGGAAAATACACAGAAAAAGGATGCCTGGTTTTGCATGGTGAATCCAACTCTAATTTTTTGAAGAGTCCACACTGCTTTCCAGAGTGGCTGAACCAGTTTGCAGTTCCACCAACAGTGTGCAAGTGTTTCTATCCTCCCACAACCCCTCCAGCATTTGTTACTGTTTATATTCTTCATCTTTGCCAATTTGACTGGAGTGAGGTGAAATATTGATTTAGTGTTGATTTGCATTTCTCTGATTACTAGGGATTTAGAACACTTTCTCATATATTCATTGGTTTGCTTGATTTCCTGTGTTGAGAAGTTTCTCTTTAGCTCTCTGGACGATTTATTGATTGGATTGTATGGGTTTTTGATATCAAGATACTGAGTTGCCCCAAAGAGGATGTCTAAAGTATTTGCTAGTAATAGTAGATCATTTAACTAATTGGGTAGACGCAATCTCCTAGCACAGTGCTACTGCTAGCAACATAACGAAGGTCTTATTGGAATCAATAATCTCTACATTTGGTCTAGTAGCAAATATAGATTTGGATAATGGAAGTCACTTTACTGCAGATATTATTAAAGAACTTATGAAAATCTTAGACATAAAATGGGAGTTTTATACTTCCTGGAAACCCCCTTCCTCAGAGAAGGTGGAGAGAATGAACCAAACTTTAAAGAGGCAGGTTACTAAACTGATGTTGGAGACAAAGCTCCCCTGGACTACGTCTCTCCCTTTTGCTTTCCTACAAATTAGAATGGCTCCTTGAGAAGACATAGATTTATGCCCATATGAACTATCATATGGGTTACCAATTTTAGGAAAAACAATGAGTTTTCCCACCTTTGAAACAAAGGACCAATTTCTTAAAAATTAAATATTAGGTCTCTCTTCTACCGTATCATCTTTGAGATTACAGGACCTCTGGATGGAGACACTACCTCCGGAGTTCCCTGCACACCCACATTGGCCAGGGGATCACATTCTGATATAGGTTTGGCAGGAAAATAAGCTGTATTATGTTTTGCAATGGCCTTATCAAGTCCTACTCATAACTGAGACAGATGTCGAGATAGCCGAATGAATTCGGACTCACTAAACATGTGTAAAGAGGGTCTCAACTTCTAATTATTGTGAAAGACAATGAACCTCAGCCCAGCACCCAGACCCCACCAAACTAACTCTAAAAAGATCTTAATAATGTTCCTGATGATATTGAGAATCATATCTTGTAAGTTGATCATTAATATACTTCAGACCATCTCTCCTCTGGTTGTTAAATCTGATGCCTACCAGGTGCTCCCCTGTAAAAATTCACATAACCAGGAGCAATTATCTGGGACAAATGAATATCACTGTCCAATATGTTCTGGAGAAGTTAATCTCTGTGATCCTAATAATGATATTACTGAAGTTGCCTTGGAGGTAAAAGATTTACAACAAATTCTCGAAATAGAAATTCGACATAATGAGGCAAATGCCTGGGTGAAAGGGATTAAATATTCACATCATATAAAAGTGATTTTCACACTTGTGCTACAGAAGGAGAGATAGCTCAAGTAGTCCCATTCCCTCTTGACTAGACCTCAGATCTAATGGGCATGAGTTGCATGATATCACTCTTTTAGGAAAGTACAGCCTGAGGAAACAACTCTTGTAAAACTCTATCACTGCTGTTCCTGGAAGCAAAGGGTCAAAAACAAGAGCTTCCAAGGATTACTCAGCCTCCTTCCCTCAGAACCAATTACACCTCATGCCTTTCTAGGTG
Source organism: Aplodontia rufa (assembly GCA_004027875.1). Classification (NCBI taxonomy): domain Eukaryota; kingdom Metazoa; phylum Chordata; class Mammalia; order Rodentia; family Aplodontiidae; genus Aplodontia; species Aplodontia rufa. Next base: position 17,155 of record PVKS010038640.1, read on the forward strand.
GGGGGAGCAATTGGCCTTCTTGTGAAATGTATCTGTGTGCCAGGAAGGCCGATCCTTTGAGGAGATACAGAATCAAGTAGCCCTTGCTCTAGCCCAAGCTGGTATCTGGTGGTATTGTGGGGGGCCTCTGTTTGAGACCTTACCTGCCAATTAAAGTGGAACCTGTACTTTGGATCAGTTGACTATCCCTTATGCCTTGACATTTCTCAGACTAAATCAATCACAATCCTCTGAAAAAGAAGATCATCTTTCTTTCCAGGGATCTTTTGACCCCCATGAGTCAGTAGCCAAAACTCAGATAACAATTTTAAATCAATTTCCTTTTGGGGTGGTCCATGATAATGGATTACATTGAGAATAATCAACAAAATGTTATTAATTTTGTGAAGGAAATTACCGAGGAGCTAAACATTACCATTAAAATAGTGTGGAAAGAAAATCATACTTATTGTCTTCCTTTTAATTGTTGTATTCAGAGCTTTAACTCTGATTAGATATATAGAGAACATTATTCAGAGATTGACTGTTATCAATAAACAACTTTCATTTATAGGCCAAATCAATCCTCCATATCCCATGTAGTCAAAGATAAATGTCAAAAATTGTTATCATAATTTGAAGAAAAAATTTTATATGGATCATATAAGAGGAGGAA
>PVKS010038641.1:0-17812 GCA_004027875.1 Aplodontia rufa
ATCCATTCTAATGTTCAATTTATTAGGTGTGATCAAACGATCTTGTATAGTAAATCCCAAAAATTGCTTAGTGCCTGTTTTTTGCACTTTCTCAGAGGATATCAAAATCCCCCAATATTCTAGGGTTCCCACTACTTCAGCATAGATTTGCTGTAAAAATGAATCCTCTTTATGAGCCAATAAAATGTCATCCATATAAAGATAGACTAGAAGGTCATGATACCGTTCTCTTACTGTATCCAATGCCTTTCCAACATAGATATGACACATGGTAGGACTGTTAGCCATCCCCTGAGAAAGTACAATCCATTCATATCTCTTATTAGGGTACATATTATTAACAGTAGGAACAGTGAAAGCAAACCTTTTACAATCCTCTTCATGAATAAGAATAGAGAAAAAATAATCCTTAATATCTATGATAATACAAGGCCAATCTGTAGGAATAGTAGACAGAACTGGAAGCCCAAGTTGAATAGGTCCCATAGGTTCCATAAAGGAATTAATTGCTCTTAAGTCATGTAATAACCTCCATTTCCCAGATTTTTTCTTGATGATAAATATTGGGGTATTATAAGGAGAAGTGGATATGCCCTGCCTCTAGTGGCTCCTGTACCAGTAATTGGGGCGCTTCCAATGTTTCCTTAGAAAAGGGCCACTGAGGGACCCAAACAGGAGTCTCAGATTTCCAAGTAATTTTTAATGCCTCAGTGACCCCTGGGAAAAACCCAGTCCTTTTCTATCTTTGTTTGAGGAACTTTCTACAGGTGCAGTAATTCCCTGATTATTCCTACCTAAACCTCTACCCCATAAATGACCTTGGTTTAACATCATGAGATTTGCTTGAGGACTGCTGAATGCGATATCTGAAGTTAGAAACAGGCTCATTCCATCCATGATATCTCGTCCCCATAAATTTACTGGAAGGTTGTCAAGGACATAGGGTTGAAATATGCCTTCATGGCCTTCGTTATCTATCCTCTTCAATATTTTTGCACTTCTGTCAGGGTTGGAAGCAGTCCCTAGACCTCTAAGAGTCTGCAAAGCTTTATCTAATGGCCAGGACTTCAGCCAATCAGCAAGTCTAATAATACTTTTATCAGCTCCAGTATCTAATAGCCCATGGAAGGTCCTCCCTTCTATGATAAGATCAGTCATAGGACTATGCTTCAAGTTCAGAGATAAACAAACAAGGTTAGAGCCCATAGATCCCAAGTCCTGGTCACCTCTATTAACATCTCTGGAAGGAAACTGATCATGACAACTAGGCAACACAAGAAGTTGAGCGATACGATCTCCTGGTGATATAACAACTACACCCTTGGGGGCAGAAGCAAGAATATTAATCTCTCCTGTATAGTCAGAATCAATAACTCCTGGAGTAATATTAAGAACTTTAAGGACAGAGGAACTTCGTCCCAGAACCAATCCCACTGTCCCTTTCGGTATCAAATTACAAGCAGTAGTGGGAATAGTTTGCACTCCCATTTCCGCAGTTAGTATGGCTCTGGAGGAGGCACAGAGGTCCAATCCTGTGCTCCCTCTTGTTTGTCTGATAGGTCTGTCAATGGGTAGTGAGTGCTTGGCACTGTCTGAATGGCCCTGTATATTTGTGGGCCCCGATTTTTGAGACCTCCCATTTTTTGGCATAAGTGGGGGCAATGGATTACCATCTTTGTCTCTGGTAGATCTACATTCATTAGTCCAATGATTACCTTTATAGCACCGTTGACAGGGTCCAGGAGGGCCACTTGATTTACATTGTTTCCTCATGTGGCCAGGTTGACCACATTTGAAGCATACCTTTTGGACCTTCATGTCCTGTGCATTTATCATGGCCATAGCCATAGCTGCACCTGCTCTTTTGCTAATGACACTTGGATGGTACCTTCATTTATATCATTACAGGCATTTAAATATGTTGATAAGTCTTTATTTCTCCAAGGGCGTATAGCTTCCTTGCACCACTTATTAGCCTGCTCGTAAGCCAATTGCTTCACCAACGGCATAGCCTGATCGACATCTCCAAAAACACGGCTGGCTGTTTGCATCAATCTATCCACAAAGTCTGCATAAGGCTCATTGGCTCCCTGAATCACTTTAGAAAGCTGTCCTTGCAAGTCTCCTGTGCCTGACAGAGTCTTCCATGCTCTAACTGCAGTGTTAGTGGTCTGCTGATAGACCAACGGGGGGAAGCCTAATTGCAGATGAAGTTCTTGAAATCGTCCTGTACCTGTCAACATCTCTACATCCCAATGAGGATTCCCTGATGCAACATTACGTGTAGCAGTGTCCAAGCATAACTCCTGATTGGTAACCTTCCACAACAAATATTGACCTCCAGAGAGACAAGCTCTAGTTATATTCCCCCAATCACTCAGAGCCAGGTTAGAATTCACAAGTGATTCAAGGAGAGATAATGTGAAAACTGCCTGAACCCTGTAAGTCATTACGGCCTCCTTCAATTGCTTCACCAACTTAAAATTCACTGGTTCATGGTATCTGTTTCCCTGTGCATCTGTAGCATCGGGAACATCTGGTGTTCTTGAAAGAATTGTCTCCAACTATAAGATCCACTTGAGTGATGTGGATGCAGTCCATTAGATTTCGCTGGGCAAAAACACCACCCATCCGGTCCAGGATCGGGCCATTGATGGGGTTTAGGATAAAATCCCTGATAAGGAGGAGCAGTACAAGGATTCTGATCACCCCCTCCCTTCCCTCCAGGAGCAGTATCTCTAACTGCCTGATCTAATTTAGCAAGCTCCTGGTCATCAAGGTCACTAAGGATTGACTGAGTCTCAGATGAGGCACCTGAAGAATTTTTAATGTCCTCTAATACTTCTGAACCCTCCAAGATAGCTTCTCTAAATTTGGGGTCAGGTGACTGAAGAGAAGAATGCACTAAATTCCAAATGGCTAGGACTCCAACAGGTAACTTTTCTTCTGAATCTTTCTTTCTCAATTCCTCTCCCAAATGTTCCCATTGTGGGATATTAAGTAATCCTTCTTCAAGGAACCAAGGACAACATTTCTCCACAGTGCATAAAAATGCATAAGCCGTGGTTGTCTTCAAAGGTGTACCATTATTTTTAAGTAACTCCTTAAGAGGTTGTTCCATTCGAATGCGTGACATTTCCGACCCCATTATTAATTTTCAAACCTAATAAAATGGCTACCACAAGGATGCTAACAAACCAAACACAAAGAAGCAACACAAACACCAGCAAAACTACCTTTTGCCAGCACAACATAGACAATTAAGGATATCCTCCCGGAGTTCGCAACTCTAAATGACTTCTCCTCTAAAGAACTAATGCTGACCTAGGTACTCAAGCTCTAAGCTACCACAATTCTCGGCTGTGCCCCCTTCTGTTTTACTTTCTTTTTCTCTATAACATCTAGGAGTTACTTACTAGCAAATAATTACCTTTATATAGCTTCTTTATAGTCCCCATATGGGCCACCACTTGACGGTGCTCAACCAGCAAGCCTGTCAACAATGACCCAAACACACTGGTTGCACGCGAAGAAGTAGTCCTTTATTCAGGAAGTAAGTCAGTATATATAGCCGAAACACACCAATCACAAGGCTGTTGCTGGGTGGCAGAAATAAGCTCAGGCCAATCAAGGAACAGAAAATGAGGAAGTACAGCTCATGGTAGTCAGATGACTCTCATGCCCATGAAACCCCATAGCAGAACCAATGCCCTTTGGCTGAGTGCCAGGCACCATTTTTGGGAGCGTGTCTGGTCCACGACTCCCCACACGTGCTAATCATCATCATAACTGTTTTTGTTGAAACTGTCTAGCATATGCACCTATGGGCTCTCAAATCCTCACTAACTTGACTGGTACCCATAGGTCTGAGCTGCCCAAATAACACCCCATCCCAATGAAGCAAAACCATAAGAAGCTCCATTTACCCCAACAGTAATATGGTTGGTTTTCAAGACACACCCCCTGTTTCTGAAAATGAGGAAAAGGGGAAATAACTCTCTTCCTCAACCTCACAGCTCCCCACACAAGAATTGCATGGTTGGGGCCCTAGATGAAAACCAAAGAAATTGTATCAACATTATGATTAGTAACTCAATCAAAGAGTTGAAAGAAAAAATAAGGAAAGAGTTCAGAGAACAATTTCAAGTGATGAGAGACAACTTTTATAAGGAAATAAGGGAGCAATTCCATGAAATGAAAGATCAGCTTTATAAAGAATTAAACACCCTGAAAACAAATGTAGTAGAGCTATTAGAATTGAAAAACACAGTCAACTAAATCAAATCTTCACTGGAAGATACTAATACCAGAGTAAACTCCACTGAAAATAGAACTTCAGCTCTTGAAGAATGTACATCAGATAACGAAGATAGGCTAAGCAATATCGAGTTCAAGAGGATAGACAAGAGAAGAAACTTACAATACATGACCAGAACTTCCAAATAATATTTGACGAGATGAGGAGAAATAACCTGAGAGTCATTGGACTGGATGAAAACTCCGAACAGCAAACAAGAGATATTAACAATCTTTTAAGCGAAATCAAAAACAAGAACTTCCCTCACATTACAATTGACCCAGAATATCACATCCAAGATACTTATAGAACACCAAACTGGCCTAATCAAATGAGAAATTCACCAAGACATCATATACAAAATGAATAACAGAGAAATTAAAGAGAGAATTCTAAAAGCAGCTAGAGAAAAGCCCCAAATCACATTCAGATGCAAACCAATTAGGATCACTATGGATTTTTCAGTCAATGAATGCCAGAAAAGATTGGAAAAATATATTTCAAGCCTTGAAAGAAAAGAATCTTTAGCCAAAAAAAAAATACCTTGCAAAACTCAGTTTTAAACGTGATGGGGAAATTAAATATTTCAATGATAAACTCAAGTTAGCAAGGTACATGAATACAAACCCTGCGCTACAGAATATGCTCAAGAATATCCTTCATTCAGAAGAAAATGCTAATAATACCCTAAACCCCTAAACAAAGATCAGTCAATAACCACATTACACACCAAATAATCCCCAAGATAACTCAAAACCTTGCAATAATCACCAAGTTTGACACTCAGTTTCCCATATCTATTCTAACTCTGTATTTGAATGGTCTCAATGCACCAATTAAAAGACACAGACTGGCCCATTGAATCAAAAACCAAAATCCAACAATATGTTGCTTACAGGAGACACACTCAACACTCAGAAATAGACACAGGCTGAAAGCAAAATGTTGGCAAAATGTATACCAGATCTGTGGCCCAAAAAAGCAAGCTGGCGTGGCAATCATAATTTCTGATAAAATTAATTTCAATATAAAACTAGTCAGAAAGGACAAAGAGGGACACTTAATCATACTAAGAGATAGTTCATCAAGAAGATATAACAATAATTAACATTTATGCCCCAGATTACAACCCCCCCAAATATATGGAAAAAAATACAAAGGACATTAATCCCCTCATTGATCTCAAAACAATAATACTGGGGGACTTCAATACACCATTATCAACACTAGACAGATCATCAAAACAAAAAATCAGTAAAGGCATTTCCAATCTGAGCAACTATATTTATCAATTGGGCTTAACAGATATCTACAGATTATTTCATCCTAAGGTAGCTGAATTTACCTTCTTCTCAGCAGCTCATGGATCCTTTTCTAAAATACACCACATCCTAGTTCACTGAGGTAATCTTAACAAATATAAAAAAAGTGGATATAGTCCCATGTATCCTGTCAGACCACAATGCCATGATCTTAGCAATCAACAACAAGAGAAACAACAGAAACTACACAAATACTTAGAAATTGAATAACTACCTCTTAAACGAAGGATGGGTAAAAGAGGAAATGAGAGCAGAAATCAAGAAATTCTTGGAATTGAATGAGAATGAGGAAACAAAATACTGAAATCTCTTGGACAGTATGAAGGCATTCTTAAGAGGTAAATTTATAGCACTGAGTGCATACATCAAAAATCTAGAAAGAGCCCAGATAAATAGCCTTATGCTACAACTCAAATGCCTGCAAAAAGAGGAACAATCCAATCCCAAAGCTAGTAGAAGACAGGAAATAATTAAAATCAGAGCTGAAATCAATGAAATTGAGAACAACAACAAAAAAAAATATAAATTATTAACAAAACAAGGACTGGGTGGATATACGGCAGAATTCTGCTAAGCCTTCACAGAAGACCTAACACCAATCCTCTACAAGCTTTTCCATGAAATTGACAGACTGGGAACACTCCCAAACACTTTTTATGAAGCAAATATTACACTGATACCAAAATCTAACAAAGACATGTCAAGAAAAGAAAACTACAGACCAATTTCCCTGATGAACATACATACAAAAATCCTTAATAAAATTCTAGCTAGTCAGATACAAAAGCACATTAAAAAGATAATATATCATGATCAATTGGGCTTCATTCCAGGGAAACAAGGCTGTTTCAACATACGCAAAGCAATAAATATAATTCACCACATAAACAGAATTAAAAACAAAAATAATACAATCATCTCAATTGACACAGAAAAGGCCTTTGATAAAATTCAACACCACTTTATGCTCAAAACTCTGGAGAAGATAGGGATCAAGGGAAGTTATTTAACTATGTCAGATCCATTTAAGACAGACCCATAACCAACATAATCCTCAATGGAGAAAGACTGAAAGCATTTCCACTGAATTCAGGAACAAGACAAGGTTGCCACTTTCACCACTCTTATTCAATATAGTCCTTGAAACTGTTGCCAGAGCTATCAGACAAGACAAGTAAATCAAAGGAATTCATATAGGAAAAGAGGAAGTTAAGTTATCTCTATTTGCTGATGACATGACTCTATACCTAGGAGACCCAATAACATCAGCCAGAAAACTCCTAGAGCTTATAGGTGATTTTAGCAAAGTAGCTGGATACAAGATCAACTCCAGTAAGTCACTAGCTTACCCTTACTCCAGCAACAAATCCACAGAAGAAGAAATCAGGAAATCTCTCCCATTCACTATCTCCTCCAAAAAAATAAAATACTTGGGCATCAAGCTTAAAAAGGATATTAAGAACCTCTACTATGAAAACTATCAAACACTAAAAAAAGAAATTGCAGAAGACCTGAGTAGAGGGAAAACATTCCATGCTCATGGTTAGGCAGAATTAATATAATAAAAATGCCCATTCTACCGACAACTCTATACAGATTTAATGAAATCCCCATTAAGATACCAATGTCATTCTTCATGGATATAGTAAAAGCAATTCTCAAGTTCGTATGGAATAACAGGAGACCCAGACTAGCCAAAGCATTACTCTGCAGGAAGGAAGAAGTATGGGGTACCTCAATCCCTGACCTGAAATTATACTACAGGGCTGTAGTAGGAAAAAAGCATAGTATCAAAACATATCTGAAGACCAATGGAATAGAATAGAAAATTCTGAGACAAACCCCCATATCTTTAGCTATTTGATTTTTGATAAAGGGTACAAAAGCACAGTGTGGAAGAAAGATAGCCTATTCAACAAAGGGTGTTGGACAAATTGGATAATCGTGTGTATACAACTGAAGCTGGATCCTTACCTTTCACCATGCACAAAAATTAAATCCAAACGGTTCAAAGATCTGGATATTAAGCCAGAAACTTGAAATTTACTAGAAAAACAAGTAGAATCAACACTACAGGACATAGAAGTCAGTGGCACCTTCCTTAACAAAACTCCCATGGCTCAAGCAGTAATGTCAAGAATAAATGAATGGGATGCAATTAAACTAAAAAGCTTTTGCACAGCTAAAGAATTAGTCAACAGTGTCAAGAGATATCCTACGGTATGGGAGAAAATCTTTGCCTGCTACACCTTGGACAGAGGGCTAATATACAGAATATACAAAGAACTAAAAAATGCTGGGCTTCAACATGCAATGCATTGAGAACGTTGCATCAGAAAAAGGAACTTATTTGCTGAAAACCCACCTCCTGAGGACACATGAGACCAAAATGGCTCAACACCCTACTCAGGGGCATCACCTTGAGGTCATGACGCCTCTTCAGACCACCTGATGGGATAGGTTAAATATACATTCTCCCCTCGTGAACAGCTCGTGGTCCCCATTGCTGCATATGGAACTGCTACCTGCATGGGCTTTCCGCCCCTTGCTGACCTTTCCTTTCATTGGTCCCCATACTCTTTATAACCACACGTACTTGTACTTCCTCAATAAACAAGTTCCTGCTGCGACTGGTCTCCCTAACGCGTCTGATTGTCCCCCTTAGGGAGGGCTGGGAACGGGCTGTCAGCCGACCCTTGCCTCTCTTGGCCGCCTTGGTTGGAGCGTGCTTCTCTCCTTCTCCCCTGCGGGTCAGGGGCAACATGAGAAGCTAAGAACCCCAACAAAAAAGTTTTGCACAGCTAAAGAATTTGTCAACAGTGTTAAGAGAGATCCTACAGTATGGGAGAAATATCTTTGCCTGCTACACCTTGGACAGAGGGCTAATATACAGAATATACAAAGAACTAAAAAAAACTAAACAATAAAATCACCAATAATCCAATCAATAAATGGGCTATGGATCTAAAAAGAAACTTCTCACTAGAAGAAGTCTAGAAAGCCCATAAATATATGAGAAAATGCTCTACATCATTAGCAATAAGAGAAATGCAAATCAAAACTTCAATGAGATATCACTTCACTCATGTTAGAGCAGCAAAAATGAAGACTACAAACAATGACAGATGCTGAAGGGGCTTTGAGAAAAGAGGAACACTGTCACATTGCTGATGGGACTACAAACTGGTTCAGTCACTTTGGAAGGCAGTGTAGAGACTCCTCAAAAAACTAAGACTGGAACCACCTTATGACCCAGCTATCCCACTTCTGGGTATTTTCCCAAAAATTAGAATCAGCATATTATATAGGTATGGCTTCATCAATGTTTATAGCAGCTCAATTTACTATAGATAGACTATGGAACCAACCTAGATGCCCCTCACTCGATGAGTGGATTCAAAAACTTTGGTACTTATATACAATGGAATACTACTCGGCCATTAGAGAAAATGATATTATGGCTTTTGAAGCCAAATGTATGGCGATGGAAAAAAAAATATGCTAAGTGAAGTATCCCAATCTCAGAGACTCAAGGCCAAATATTTTTTCTCATTTGTGGAAGCTAGAATAAAACTGGAAACAGTATGTGAGATGGTTAAGCTAATAATAAACTCAAAATGTATGAATTTTTACACAAATGGGGGATCCTTGCCTAGTATACCTGGAGAAGAAGGGGGGCAGAAAGGGGGGAGAGATTAGGAGGGATATCTAGGAGACTGGAGGGAGGGAGTATGGGAGAATCATCTCAGAAGGAGATCTCTGACCTCCACAAGAAATCCATTTAACATAGGGGTTCTTTTGGGGGAAACACAGAACCATGGGGAACCCAAGGGGGGCAGCCATGATATGGCATCAGTCTGGGCTAGCTATGTAAATATACACTTGTTCTAGATTGTTTGGTAATGATTCCCCCGCAATTGTAAGTCGATATTCAACTAATTTTAAAAAATAAAAGACAATGATAAATTATCAAGCAATAGAAAAAAATTCCACACACAGAAGCACCCAACAGAGCTTATTTTTGAGCACATCAGCATGAAATGAAAAAATATAATCCTTTCCATTTAATGTTAAATAAGACTTCTGCAAAGTTTATAGACATCTGAAAGGAGACATATCAACCAAAAATATAATGTTTACATAAAATATGTGGGAGCAATGTTTTGAAAAATAACAGAAGTCATGGCTTTAAGCCTAAGAGTAACATTCTAGTTTTATGGAACACTAAGGAGGAATCATTAAAATAGTATGTTAAATTAGGAAAACTATTTTGACATCAAAAGTGAAACATCATTCCAAAGGCATTGTTTAAATCTTTTCAATACTCATTGTCTCTGGAGCTATGAGATAGTCCTGGTTCATGTTCACATGCTTCCACTGACCTTTCATATACTGTGGCTTACTTCCTATCAGAAATTGATTACAGAGGTTTTCAGGTCTGAGCAGACAGTATGATCAGTGATAAGAAAATAGAAAATACCTTACAAAACAACTAATCCCTCATTCATGAAATAAAATGACCTTTTTTTTTTTTTAAAGCATACATATTAGATTATCTTCTATGGCACTTGGTGAACAATATCCCTTCAGGATTTCAATTATAATCCTTATTCTCTCTCTCTCTCTCTCTCTCTCTCTCTCTCTCTCTCTTGTTTCGTATCACTAATATAGTTTAATGGAACTAGAAACCTAAGTTATATGTATTATGCTGTTTTGTAATGGAGATAACATTCATATCCACGTTAGTTTGGTAATATTTAAACTTTTGTGTTTTGAATGAAAATATGTCTGGTAGTAGATAGACTACAGAATTGATTGGAAAATCTGTTGCTGTATTCAATTGCCATAGTGGTCCCCTACAAATGTATTATTTGAAACATTTGAATACTGCTTAATATTATTGACCATATCTTTCTTGTAACTGCTGTTTACTTAGGTTCTATCTTAAATGAAATATTATTGAGATACAGTCATATGGAGGGTGGGTATAATTATCGAGAATTCGACTCTCCCCTCCAGGCATATAATTTCAAATTAATGTATAAACTCAATCAATTTAACAATAACATTTGAATAACTACAATTCTAGCTATTGATTACTATGCAACCTGTTACTGCAAAACTTAACAACTTAAAATAACAGTCAAATGTCATCTAACAGTTACTTTGTGTGAGGAATCTGGTTGCAGCTTAATGGTGCCTCTCAAAAGACTGTACTTGAGCTAGAGCTACACCAACTAAGGCTGTGATCTCATCTGAAATTTCAGCTGGGTAAGGGAATTAGTGCTGCCAAATTCAAGTTCATTAATGTGTTTATTGGCATATCCTGGCCCCTGACCATAAACAAGGTTTTCCATGGAGCTACATTTCCACAGAAAATCCACATCATTTTTACAACTTAATCACAGAAGTAACACTGCAAGTATAAAAAAAAAGTAGATCAGATGAAAATCTACATCATTTTTACTGCTGCTCTCACATACAAAATATTTAGGCCTGAATCAGTGATTCCTCATTCCACATAATGTTCCTCTTTGCTTCTCTGTAATAACACCCTTTTCCCTTCCACATAAGGTCATAACTTGATGTATCTCTCACTACTACTGAAACTCTGATATAATTTGCTGAGGTTCAATTTCCTTGAACATTGTACTATTATGATGTATGTTTCCCATTTCTATAACCAAAGTCTTAGTTCAGACACCATGATCTTTTCTCTTGGTGTTCTTAGTTACCACTATAACTGGTTTTATCCCTTGAATACACATCTTATACCACCACCATAATGATTTTCCTGCAACATAATGTTAGCAAGAATTCTCACTCTAAACTGCTCATAGATCACCTAAATCCTACAAGAGCGATTCCCAGTATCTTAATCTGCTTTTCTACTTAGTCCATTCATTGCACTCTATGATATGTCTGGCATGTTTCTGGCTTGATCTCTATGTTCATACAATTCTCTAACTTGGAAGACTTGGTTTAAATTCCTAAATCCAGCATCCTTCATTATCCATTCATTCTTCTTTATTTATTTGTTTCTTAAAAATGAAAATACTGCTTGTTAGATAACAAGTATTGTTTGAATGAATAATAATTAAATGTATATTATTTAAGTTGCTCAGCTGTGGAACTGTCTGTTATAAAAAAAAAAAAAAGCATGAGTTAACAGTTAATCAACTGACCACTAGTAGGACCCTTGTCTGAAACAGCCCTGCTCAGGAACAAACAGAAAAGATTCCCTTCCTGGAGCAGCCCTCACCTACTTGATGCCACACATGCCTGTCAGGGCCTCTTTGAGTCTTGCAGTAGGTGCTCAGGACACCACTGGTAGAATACAAGTCCCTGCTCAAGACCACCTGGAAGAGGTTCCCAGGACAATAATGATTCAGATCTGCAAAATTTAGCCTGGAACCAAAAGGTGGGGAAAACAAGGACCCAAGCAGAAGTAGCATCTGGAAGAAGGTGATCATCAAAGAGGTAGTGCCTCATATGACCCTTTGACTTGCAAGGAAAAACCACCTGGAGAACTGCCTACCTTCCCCACAGGAAATCTCATTTTAGAGATCTAGAAAAGGCTCTTCATAAATGAAGAATCAAACAAGGAGAGGGTCACCTCAAACCTACAACTCCATGAAAAAGGATGCCACAGATAGAGACTGAAATGAAAACCTTGAAATATCAATGACCTGATTGCTAAAAGGAAGTTAGATAAAAGAATATATAATGAAGGGACTAAGTGAGAAAACTCAAAAGATGAAAAACTCTATTATCAAAGAGATAGTCATACTCAAAAAGGAAGTAACAGAGCTAAAATCTGTAGTCAATGACATCAGAGGAACCATGGAAGGATTTTATAATAGACTAATTTCTATAGAAAACAAAACCTCAGCTCTTGAAGAAAGAACTTCTGACAATGAGAACAGACTGAGCAAGTTTGAATGCATGGATGAAAAAAAACAAAAAACCCTCACAGAATATGAACAGAATGTTAAAAATGTCTGGGATGAAATGAGAAGAAACAATTTAAGAGTAATTGGCATACAGGAAGAAATCAAAACACAAACAATGGGATAAGGAATATTCTCAAGGAAATAGTTGAAGAAAATTTTGCCCATATAAAAATAGAGTCAGATATGCTCATCCAGGAAGCTTATAGGACACCCAACAGGCCTAATCAAATGAGAAGCTCACCAAGACACATCATATTTAAAATGCACAACAGGGAATTCAAGGAAAGAATATTGAAAGTGGCAAGGGAGAAATACCAAATCACATTCAGAGGCAAACCAATAAGAATCACATCTGACTTTTCTGTTCAGACTCCTGAAGTGAGAAGATCATGGAAGGAGAACTTTCATTGCCTGAATGAACTCAACATGCAGCCAAGAATACTATACCCAGCAAAATTCAGCTTCAAATCTGAGAGGGGAAATAAGTTTTCATGATAAGAACAAACTTGCAGCATTTGTGAAAAGATAGCCTGCATTACAAACAATCCTCAAAGATAAACTCCAGATAAAAGAATATGCATGTGGGGAGCTGTATTGTCCCCCGGGAGCCGATCAGGAGGAGGGTGAGTGCCGACGGCTGGAACCCGGGTCCCCCCTCGTCCGGGGACCCCTTCCCTCCCAGCCGGGGAAACGAGGCAACCACACGCAGCTGATGGCAGCTCAGAATCCGTTTATTACTAAGGCACACAGGTTTTTATAGAGGAGGAGGAGAGACAGCCAAGGAATCAATAATCCTTCTAAGGGAGTTGCCAGGTGTTATGTAGATTTCAGTACAGACAAAAAAACAACTAGGATACAGACAAAAACTAGGGAGTAACCTGTCATTAAGACATTTTAACCCACCCTAATCTTTAACAAAGCACGACCTAGCAGCCCTTTCAGAAGGAGCTTATGCAAATAGTCATAAGATCACACTAGGGCGGCTGATGAAATGGAGGTGAAGGTCAGACCCCAATAATTGTCACAAGGTCACTCTAGGGCAGCTGATGAAATAGAATGAAGGTCAGACTCCAACATACACAAACATTTCTCAAAACCCCAAAGCAGAGGAAATTCAATAAAGGTACTTGCTATCAAAAGACAACTAAGACAGAACAGAACTTACTAATAAAATACAATGACTATTAAACACAACCACATAACTATTCTAACACTGAATGTGAATGGTCTCAACACACCAATAAAAAGACACAGACTAGTAGATTGGATCAAAAAACAAAATCCAACAATATGCTGCTTACAGGAAACCCACCTCACTGTCAATGACACCCACAGATTAAGGGTGAAAGGATGGAAAAACAACTACCAGGCATACAGCCCAAGGAAGCAACCTGGAGTTGCCATTGTTATATCCAACAAGGTGGATTTCAAACATAAATTAATCAGAAGAGATAAAGAAGGCCACTACATTCTAGTAAAGGGAACAATAGAACAGAAAGAATTAACCACAGTAAATATACAGTCTCCAAACACCAATGCCCTGAAATATGTGGAAAAATTACTCCAGGACATAAAACATCTTGTGAACCTCAACATGATTGTACTGGGAGACTAACATTCCTCTATCACCAAAAGGCAGATCATCAAAGCAAAGAAACAATAAAGAGATCTCCAGTCTGAACCACCATAAATCAAACAGACTTAACAAACATCTACAGAATATTCCACCCCAAATTGGCAGAGTATACCTTTTTCTCAGCAGCACATGGATCCTTCTCCAAAACAGATCATATTCTAGTTCACAAAGGAAATCTCAGCAAATATAAAATAATAGATGTTATTCTGTATATCCTATCAGACCATGATGCCATGACCCTAATAATTAATAGCAAAAACCATTGCACAAAACACACATAGATGTGGAGATTGAATAACACTCTATTAAATGAAGAATGGATCCAAGAAGACATAAGAGCAGAAATAAAAAAATTCTTGGAAGAGAATGACAATGAAGATACAATACACCACAACCTCTGGGACAGCATGAAAGAATTCTTTTTGTTTTTTTAAAGAGAGAAGGACAGTGAGAGAGAGAGAGAGAGAGAGAGGATCAATTTTTTATTGAGCTTTTCAAATGGTTTTTGTTTCTGTGACACTTAGTTGTGTATGTAGGTACTGGGGTTTGAACCTGTGTACTTGCGCATGCCAAGCAAGTGCTGTAACTGCTGAGCCACCATTCCAGGCCCAGCATGAAAGCATTCTTAAGGGAAAATTTATAGAACTGAGTGTCCACATTAAGAATCAGGAGAGATCCCTAACAAATAAGCTTATGCTCCAACTCAAATCTCTACAAAAGTAAGAACAGTGTAATTCCAAAGCCAGCAGAAGACAGGAAAGAATTAAAATCAAAGTTGAAATCAATGAAACTGAGAACAAAAATATGATAAAAATAATTGGTGAAATGAAAAGCTGATTCTTCAAAAAATAAATAAATAAAATTGACAGATCCCTAACTAATCTAACTAAAAGGAGAGAATCAAAGCAAATCAACAAAATCAACAATGAAAAGGGAGTGATCACCACTGACTCCACCAGAATGAAAGAGATTATTAGAACATATTTTGAAAAGCTATACTTTTCTAAATCAGATAATCTGGATGACATGGACAAATTTCTAGACATATACAACATCCCCAAATTGACACTGGAAAAAATTGAAATCCTGAACACCCCAATAACAGGCCCAGAAATCCATACAGCATTTAAAAAGCTTCTAAAGAAGAAAGCCCAGAACCTGATTCCCAGCTGAGTTTTATCACACCTTTGAAGAAGAGTTAACACCTCTCTTTATTAAGCTAGTCCAAGAAATTGAAAAAGAAGGAATTCTCCCAAACACTTCTCATGAAGCAACCATAGCTCTGATACCATACCCATAATTCTAATACCAAAACCCAACAAAAACACATCAAAAAAAGAAAACTGCATGAATATCAACACAAAAATCCTTAATAAGGTCCTCGCAAAAAGCATTAAAAAACACATCAAGAAGATCATCATGATAAGTGGGCTTCATTCCAGGTATGCAAGGCTGGTTCAACACATGCAAATCACTAAATGTGATTTATCACATAAATAGAATTAAGGATAAAAACCATATGATCATCTCAATTGATGCAGAAAAGGCCTTCAATAAAATCCAGCACCAATTTAAGCTCAAAACTCTAGAGAAAATAGTGATCAAAGGAACTTTCTCAACTTTGTGAATGTCATATATGCCAAACTCTCAGCTAGTATAATACTAAATGGAGAAAAATTGAGAGCTTCTCCACTAAACTCGGGAATAAGACAAAGGTGCCCATTCTCACCACTTTTATTCAATATAGTCCTTGAGTCCCTGGCTGGAGCAATCAGGCAAGAGGAGGAAATCAAAGGGATAAGAATAGGAAGGGAGGAAATCAAACTATTCCTTTTTGCTGATGACATGATCCTATATCTGGAAGATCCAAAAAAAACTTCACCAGAAAACTGTTAGAGCTAATAAATAGATTTGGCAAAGTTGCAAGCCACAAGAATAACACCCATAAATCAACATCTTTCCTATATGCTAACAAAATTAGGGCAAAAGAAGAAATCAGGAAATCAGTCCTATTCACCATATCCTCTAAAAGAATAAAATACTTGGGAAATAATCAAACAAGGGAAGTAAAAGACCTCTACAAGGAAACTTATCGAACACTGAAAACAGAAATTGCAGAAGACTTGAGAAGTTGGAAAGATGCTCCATGCTCTTGGTTACATAAAATTAATATAATTAAAATGGCCATTCTGCCAAAAGCACTGTACAGATTCAATGCAACACTACCAAGATTTCAATGTCATTCTTTGCAGATAAAGAGAAAGCAATTCTCAAATTCATTTGGAACAACAAGAAACCCAGAATAGGCAAAACATTAATAAGCAAGAATGACAAAACAGGTGGTTTTGCAATACCAGGTCTAAAATTATGCTATAGAGCTGTAGTATTAAAAACAGAATGGTACTGGCATCAAAATAGGAAATACCAATGGAATAGAACAGAAAAATCTGAGAAAAACCTACAAATCTTTAAACATCTGATCTGTGACAAAGGGAGTAAAAATATAACTTGGAGGAAAGACAGCTTATTCAACAAATGGTGCTGGAGAAACTGGACACCAACTTGCAGAAATTTGAAATTAGATCCTTATCTCTCCCCTTTTGTAAAAATCAAATCTAAATGGATCACGGAATTAGGAATTAAACTAGCTACCATATAACTGCTAGAAGAAAAATTAGGACCAACACTCTAGCATATGGGAGTTGGCAACAACTTTCTCAATCAATAAATGGGCCAGAGAGCTAAACAGAAACTTCTCAACAGAGAAAATTGAGCAAGCTAATTCATATATGAGAAAGTGTTCTAAATCACTGGTAATCACAGAAATGCATATCAAAACTACCTTCAAGATTTCACCTCATTCCAATCAGACTGGCAAAGATGAAGAATACAAACAATAACAAATGCTATAGGGGTTGTGGGGAGATAGGAACACCAGCACACTATTGGTGGAATTGCAGACTGCTATAGCTGCTCTGGAAAGCACTATGGATAATCCTCAAAAAGTTAAGATTGGATCCAACATATAACCTAGCTATCCCTCTTCTAGGTATTTTCTAAGAGGAGTTAAAATCAGCACAGTACAGCAGCACAGCAAAAATCCATGTTCATGGCAGCTCAATTTACAATAGCTAAATTATGGAACCAACCCAGATGCCCCTCACTGGATGAAAGGATACAAAAGTTCTGAGATATATATATATATATATATATATATATATACATATATATATATATATATATATATATTTATTAGAAACAACGATATTGCATCCATTGAAAGTAAATGCATGGCAATGGAAGTAATCATGCTGAGCGAAGTTATCAAAACCCAGAGTCAAGGGCCAAATATTTTCCCTCATTTGTGGAGGCTGGACCTTATCCCAAGCTCGGGAGAAAGATAGACAAATTCATGTATTAGATCCATAGAACAAAAATGCAATATATTAATATTTATGCACACAGTTGCAAGATACTGCATAAAATATTTGAACAAGTTATACTGCATGCCTGTCCAAAGACATAAATGTTTTCATCCTTTTATCAAATATATCGAAGAATAACAAGCGATGATAGGAAAGGAGGAGAAGAGGAAATGTTGGAC
>PVKS010038642.1:0-17788 GCA_004027875.1 Aplodontia rufa
AAAGAGAGGGACAGTGAGAAAGAGAGAGGGAATCAGTTTATTTAGTTTTTCACGTGGCTTTCATTGCTCTGACACTTCATTGTGTACGTGGTGCTGGGGTTTGAACTTGCATCCTCACGCATGCCAAGCAAGCGCCATCACCACTGAGCCACCACTCCAGCCCCTCATTACTTCATGTTGGAGGAAATTTAGCTTCTGAGAAGCCAGGCTACTCTCTAGCGTCCCCCAGGTGGGGATCTGAACACAGAACAAGTCCGGAGCCAGGGTTCTTCTTACTGTGCCACGCAGCCTCTCTAAGGGGCACGGCAGGAACTAAAACGGAGCTGGGTGCGACTCAGTCTCTTAGGATCTTTGTCCTCATCCTCAGGGCTTGTTGCTTGGGATCCGGCTGCTGTGCTAATAACAGAAAGGTTCCCCGGGTCTGCAGGTACTTCCAAGAGGGCTTCTGCTTCCGCGGAGGCCGGTGCCGGTAAGCGCTGGGAGGGGCTGGGGGCAGGAACCGGGTGGCTTCCCGGCTGAGCTGGCTCTGAGTCCTGGAGGGCCGGCCCTGTCTCCTCACTCTCCTCTTCCCCATTCAGCTATCAGCACCCAAGGCCCCCAGCTCTCCCAGAATGGGGCTGCCGCCATTCAGACCCACACGTCACCCTACTGGGACCCCAGCTGGGACTGACCAGCAGGACCTCTGGGCCCATCTACCTGCCCACCGTCACTGTGGACTGTAGCTGGGCTGGGGGCACAGAGTCTGGTCTAGAGGAAGTTGGTGGAACTTCTTGGAAGTCTCTGTCTCTATCACGTGAGTCATCTAGGGCTGGCAGGTGGTCAAAAGTGGGATCTGAGACCAGGGTTCCTGCTCTGCCTCTGGACAGAGTTTATATTTCTCTCTACCTTGACGCTCCTCAGAATTCCCAGCTGGAGAGAAACTGTCCTCTGACTCCATCACTCTGTGTCTTGGAAGCAGCATCCCATGGTGCTTGTGGCCATAACACAACTAGTTTCAAATGCCGGCTCCACCATTTGGTAGCTGTGTGATCTTGGTATAGGAACTTAACCTCTCTGGCCATCAGTTTCCTCATCTACAAAAAATACACTTGTAAATAAGTAGTTACAAAAAAGGAGAAAAAGGACATTCATTTACGTTACAAGGTGGTTTCAAGGGTGTGATGACCTCCAACACATGATGTGCACTAAACAATTGTTAGTGGCTATTTTGAAAATTATTACCCCAAATTAGCATTGTCCAATAGCAATACAGGACACAGATGTATTTTTTGTAACAGCTTTACTGACATGTGATTCACAAACCAAAAAGTTCACCAACTTAAAGTGCACAATTCCATGTGTTCTAGTATATTCAGAGTTGAGCAAATATTGCCACCATCTAATTTTTAGAACATTATCTTCTCCCCAAAAAGAAACCCTTTCTGGGCTGGAACCGTGGCTCGGCGGTTACGGCGCTTACCTGGCATGCACAAGTACACAGGTTCAAACCCCAGCACCCACGTACACAACTAAGTGTCAGAACATGAAGGCCATGTGAAGAACTCAATAAAAATTGATTCTCTCTGTTTCTCTGTCTCTCTCTCACTGTCCTTCTCTCTTTAAGAAAAAAAAAAAGAAAGAAACCTTTCCATCTACTACCCTCCCATTCATTGTCAAATCATAATATACTTTCTGTCTCTATGGATTTGCTTATGCTAGGCACTTTATGTATATGGAATCTGTCCTAGAATTTTCTAGATTCATTTATGTTGTAATAAGTATCAGAACTTCATTCCTTTTTGTGGCCAAATAATATTCCACTGTATGGACAGAATGCATCTTGTTTGTCCATTCATCTACTGATGGACATTTTAATTGTTTATTGTTTGGCTATTGTGAGTCATTCCTGTGAACATTCATGTATAAGTTTTTGAGTATATTCATGTATAAGTTCTTTTCTCTTAGGTATATACCTCAGAATGGAATTGCTGGCTCATATAACAACTCTGCTATACAAACACACACTCTGAGATCAAACTCAGGGGTGCTGTACCACTGAGCTACATCCCCAGCCCTTCTTGTTTTGAGACAGGGTCTTTTTTTTTAATGCATGATGCTTTATTAATGAGTAAACCAGTATAAGTTGTTTTTTTTTTTTAAGAGAAAGAGGGACAGTGAGAGAAAGAATTAATTTTATTTAGTTTTTCATGTGGCTTTCATTGCTTCAACACTTCATTGTGCACGTGGTGCTGAGGTTTAAACTCGCATCCTCGCACATGCCAGGCAAGCACCGCAACCACTAAGCCATCGCTCCAGCCCCCAGTGTAAGTTTTTTATTACAGCATTATAGTTATACGTAGAATCTGGGTTCTTTTTGACAAAATCATACAAGCATGGAATTTAATTTACTCCATTTCAGTCCCTGTTCCCCCGTCCCATTCACTCTCCTCCTCCCCTCTATTCTCCTTCCTCTACTCTACTGATCCTTCTTTGGCTCATTCACTCATTTATTTGTTTAATTTTTTTATTGGTTCAACATAGTCTTACATATTAGAGGGAATTGTTATTATATATTCATGCATACATAGGTATTGTCAAAGTAAGTTAAGCCTGATCCTAGTCCAGGATGGGGATGGAGTCTTGGTAAGTTGCCGAGACTGGTTTTGAACTTGCAATCCTCCTGCCTCAACTTCCCCAGGTTGCTGGGATTATAGGCGTGCACCACTGTGCCTGGCTATGCTTAATATTTTGAGTAACTGCCAGACTGTTTTCCAAATGGCTGTATCATCTGTCAGTTTACATGTGTAATTAAAATTTTTCTAGTGGTTGCATTAAAAAAAGTTAAAAGCAACATTTAAGAAATTAATTTCAATATTTTTGAAATTAATAATACATTTTAAGCCAACATGTTTCCGTATGAGGTGTCCTCCAAAAGTTTATATATGAGACAATGCAAGAATTTTCAGAGGTGAAATGATTAGATTATGGGAACTTTGACCTCACGGGTGGATTAATTCACTGATATGGATTAGCTGAGCACTAACCGTAGGTATGGCAAAGAGGTGGGTCACTGGGGTGCGTGGCTTTGGGTTTATATTTTGTTCCTGGTGCGTGGAGCTCTTTCTCTGCTTCCTGGCTCTAATGTTCTGAGATACCTTCCTCTACCACACCCTTCCGCCATGACGTTCTGCCTAACGTTGGGCCCAGAGCTATGGAGTTGGTTGACTATGGGCTGAATCCCTGAAACCATGAGCAAAAATAAGCTTTTGCTCCTCTGTTTTGTTCTTGTCAGGTCTTTTGGTCACAGTGATGAAAAAGCTAACTAAAATAATATCAAAATTATATATTCAGTTCTATCAGTGTTATTCACCATGCAACCCACATTAAACATTATTAGTGCTGGGCTCAGTGGTGCACACCTGTAATCCCAGCTACTTGGGAAGCTGAAGCAGGAGGATCACAAGTCTGAGGCCAGCCTGGGCAATTTATCAAGACCCTGATCAAAATAAAAAGGGGCAGGGATGTAGCTCAGTGGTAGAGTACCCCTGGGTTCAATCCCTAGAACCTCAAAAATAAAATTCAGATTGGACTCTGAACTACATGGGGCAGGATTTGGGGCCACCACTGAACCTTGCGTGCTACATGAATGAATGGGTGAATGGATCCAGTTTTTCCTGCCAGCTGCTGATGGGCAACACAGCCACTCCCAGGAGTCTGACCCTGTCCAGGGACATCTAGCCCCACTTCAGAGCCCAGTCCTTGAGGATCAGCAGGTAATAGGGAAGGGGGTGGCCGAGGGTGGCCCAGACCTGCTGGGGGAGGAGGGGTCTGGGAAGGCTCTGTAGCAGCTGGGGCTGTTTGGGGGTGGTAGTGGGAGGGTGTTTCACCCTATCCATGGCTGCAGGGAAAGCAGGACAGTCAGGACGTGGTGTGTGGCATCTGTATGGATAAAGTGTGGGACAAGCCGGAAGCTGAGCGGGTGTTTGGCATCCTGCCCAACTGTACCCATGCCCACTGCCTAGGCTGCCTCCGTACCTGGCGGAAGAACCATCAGGACTTGCCACTGGATGTCATCAAGTCAGTGTCATGCAGATGCCAGCAGGGAGGGAGGGAAATGCCCACCAAGACGTGGACCAGGGGATCAGCCTGTGGGTTTGCGACCATCCCCCCACCTTCAACTCCACCTACCCTCCGCAGGGCCTGTCCCCAGTGCCGAGTGCATTCCAGCTACATCATCCCCTACAAGTTCTGGGTGAGCGAGGGGGCCAGGAAGGAGCAGCTCATCAGGAGCTTCAAGGCTCGGACCAGGTGAGCCCAGCAAGGGTGAGAGAAGGGGAAGGCAGCCATGCTTCCTACCCTGAGAGCCTCCAACCCTGGAGGCTCAGAGCAGTCGAAGAGTCCAATAAGGGTGTGACCACAACTGTAGCAAGCCTGATCAATAACACTGGGAGGGGGCTGGAGCGGTGGTTTGGCAATTTCGGTGCTTGCCTGGCGTGTGCGAGAACGCGGGTTTGAACCCCAGCACCACATACACAGTGAAGTGTCAGAGCAACGAAAGTCACATGAAAAACTAAAATTGATTCTCTCCTTCTCTCTCTCATCTTTTAAAGAGAGGGCTCTCTTTAAAAAAAAGAAAATAAAATTACACTGAGGGCTTGAGACAGGAGCAGGAACAGCAAGGTTAATTTTCTTTCTTTTTTTTTTTTTTAAAGAGAGAGGGACAGTGAGAGAGACAGAGAAAGAGAGAAACAACTTTATTTAGTTTTTCACATGGCCTTAGTTGCTCCAACACTCAGTTGTGTACGTGGTGCTGGGGTTTGAACCCGGGTCCTCGTGCTTGCCAGGCAAGCGCCGAAACCGCTGAGCCACCGCTCCAGCCCTTCATTTTCTTTCTATCCATCCATCCATTTGTCTATTTTGAGGTACTGGGAATTGAACCCAGGGCACTCTGACACTGAGCTACATCCTCTTTATGTTGAGACAGGGTCTTGCTAAGTTGCTTAGTTGGCCTTGAACTTGTGCTCCTCCTGGGTCAACCCTCCTGAGTGGCTGGGATTACAGATGTGTACCATCACATCTGGTTATTTTCCATGTATGTTTGTAAGGCAGGAAAATAAATTGATACGAGCGCATGTTGTTTGCCTTGATGATCTTTGAAAATATAGGGTCGCTGACTAGGGGACTGAAGGGCAGCCCTAGATGAAAATTAGGCATCCTTTAAGATACTTCACTGCCACCTGCTGGAAGAGAGTCGAATAAGTATACAATCTACTCTGGTGTTCCTGGTCCCTGCTTAGATGGGTTGCTTTTGTGCTGGGTAAAACCTGGCCCCACCTTATGTGTCAGTCTGGAATGTCCCTTGATTCTGGAACAACAGAGCCTGGAGGTGATGGTCTTTATCTCTGTCCCCTCATAGCCAGATCCGATGCCGGTTCTTCATGCGGAGGAGTGGTCGCTGCCCCTTCAAATCTGACTGCATCTACCTGCACCAGCTCCCAGCTGAGACCCTCGCCTCTGGTCCTCCTTGGCCTAAGAGTGATCAACTGGCCTCTGGAAGTGAGGTGGTAACAGCAAGGACATGGGTTCAGGGAGGCTCCTGGTCGTGGTTTATAATTATGTCCATAATTGCTGTGACCTATTGTATGTGCCTATGATGCCTATGCCTAGCCCGCTGTGCCGGATCCAAACTGCCCATCCTCATATGTAAGCCTTGAGATCCTTGTTTCCAGGACAACTATGGTTAAAGCTGATAGAGTCTCACAAACTTTTCTCTGTACCCCCCAGGTACTGGGCCCAGCATTATTCTTATGGGCCAACAAGCCAGAGGAGGATGTGTTCTTCACAGATTGTGCCCTGACCATGGCCCTCTGGGGTTCAGAACTCCTGCTAGATCTCAACAGTTTTTACCATGGCCTTCTGCAACCAGTATCAGCTTGAGAATCTGGGATAAGGGGAAGGGGTTCCTGGGTGGTAGTTCTTTCCCTTGTGGGGTTAGGTGGTGGGCAAAAGTAGCAAGCCCTCCACCCCTATGAACTGCAGCAGGGACACAGGAATAGGGGAGGAATCCAGGGATAAAAAAGGGTTCTCACCTGCTTCCCAGGGTCTTGGTTTTTAACTTTGCTCTTTTGTAACATTTTGGAAGAAACTAATAAAATGCATCTAAGCCATCACTGTGCATCTGTAGAGTGATCTGCTCATAGTCCAGCCCTACCCTCAAGGGTAGTAGTTGCTCTTTTGTTCATTCTGTTACATTATCACCTGTCATTTAGCTTCTGGGAATCTTTGCTGTGGGAAGGGTAATAACATCATGAAAATAAGCATGATCTCAGCCTCTGAAAGGATCTCAGGGATCTCCCAGGATCCTTGAACCATGTTTAGAACTTTTCCCCATTTTCTTCCAGATGGCTGACTAGATGCAGACCTTGGTGGCAGGAGCTGTAGCTATGGGGAGTGAGGCTGTAATTGAGGCTGGCAGGGCTTTTCAGGCTCTTTGGCATTGGGGCCCTGCCCACATCTTTTTTTTCTCTTTTTTTGGTACCAGGGATTGAATCCAGGGGCACTTAACCACTGAGCCACATCTCCAGCTTTTTTTATTTTGAGACATGGTCTTGCTAAGTTGCTGAGGCTGGCTTTGAACTTGTGATCTTCCTGCCTCAATCTCCTAAACTGCTGGGATTACAGGGGTGCTCCACCTTGCCTGGCCCTGCCCACATCTTGACTACCTTGTTTAGAAGTACCTCATCCTATTTCCCTTCTGTGCTGGGAATTGAACCTGGGACATTCTACCACTGATCTATATCCCCAGTTCTTTTGAGACAATCTTGCTAAGTAGCTGAGGCTGGCCATGAACTTGCGATCCATTCCTGTGCCTCAGCCTCTAGAGTCGCTGGGATTGCAGGTATACACCACTGGATTCTTTAAGAGAGGCAGAGAGAGAAAGAATCATTTTTTTCATCTGGCCTTTGCTTCTACGACACTTAATTGTGTATGTGGTGCTGGGGTTTGAACCCAGGTCCTCACGTATGCCAGGCAAGCACTCTCACTGCTGAGCCACCACTCTAGCCCCTTGTGCTGTGTTCTTGAAAGCACTTATCACATTTATTTAGCTTTCTGTCTCCTCCATTTGTGTGTCAATAACAAGGCAATGAACTGTGTGTTTGGTTCCATGTATCACCTGTTCCTAAGTGCTCAGTAAACAAATGCTTGTGTGGGCTGTATAAGTTGGCCCCCAAAGTGTAGATTTATGGGATGTTGAGACCCCTTTCCTCTTTCTACAGTGCTTTCTTACCGGCCGCTGGAGCTGGTCTTCTGCTTAGCCTGAAACCCTGCGAGGTGGAACCACTCCTGGCATCCTATAGACTCCATCTCCAGCCCTCCCAGTCAACTTTCTGCCCCACTGCTTCACGGAGTGGAAGAAGCGCAGCTTAGGGTAGGATCCGCCCCTCCAGTAAGCCCCGCCCACCTCCGACGTGACTCCGCCCACAAAACCTGCCGTCCCCCTGGCCCCGCCCCGCCTGCGGACACGCCCCGTCATTGGCCCCACACCTACTCTCTAGCCTGTGGACTTATGGCTCCGCCTCTTCCTGTATACGCTCACGCCCCGCCTCCCTGTTGCCTTTTCCGCAGCGCGGGAACTGCCCGGGCGGGAGGCTGCGGTCCCCGCTGCGTCTGGGAACGCCGAGGAGGGTCGCCGCCGCAGCGGAGGGGCTAGCACTACAGTCCTTCTTCCCTTCCGCCAGCCTCGGAGCTGAGGTCCTAATTAGGGCGGGGGCACCAGCGTCCAGTCATGGCGACCCCAGACTCGGGGCCCCCTCAGACTGGGAATGTGGGACCCGCACCCTGGGCGTCCTTGGAGGCACCCGCCCGCCTCCTGCTGCAGGCGCTGCAGGCGGGGCCCGATGGGGCGCGGCGCGGCCTCGGGGTGCTGCGGTCGATGGGTCGCCGCGGTGGGGAGCCCTTCGACTGGGGCCTCTTCCTGGAGGCTCTGAGCCAGGAGGAGCCCGTCCTTCGGGGACCCGACGCCCGCCTGGAGCTGTAAGTCCTTCTCACCGCCTTGCTCCAGCCACTGAGGCCGGGCTGTCGCTCCCTCTCTTTTGAGGAGGGGACCGAGCGCAAAGGTTAAATCACTGCCCACGGGAGGGGCGCACTCGCGCATCCTGGGAGGAGTGGCACAATGCATCGGGCACCTCCTGTGTGCGGGGCAGTGCTGGACATTGTAATACGAATATATAACTCTTCTACTGAGTGTATATAAATAATTATAAGTGCTGTTAAATCGATTTTGATCGCATATTTACATTTCTAAAAAAAAATAAAACATACCTCCAGTATAGGCACGCTTACGTATGAAGTGCACACCAGAGTTAAGCTACGTATACTTAAAATGTACAGAAAGAGTTGTGGTTTTTTTGTGTGCATTCTACTAGGAATTAAACCCACGAACTTTCAGCCTCTGAACTCTATCCTCTGCCCTTTTTTCTTTTTCTTTCTTTTCTTTTTTTTTTAATTTTCATTTTGAGACAGGGTCTCCTTGAGTTGCTAAGGCTGTCCTGGAACTTAAGATCTTGCTGCTTTAACCTCCCAAGTAGCTGGGATTACAGGCAGAAAGAGATATTTAAAACAGATGTGATAAGTGATAGAATAAACATCTGCTTATTTTGATGACATTACTCAATTTTTCAAGGTGTGATGATATACAGTTTCAGGCAATATCATTTTCCTTCAGAACAGTAACTATGAATCTATATTTTAGTGTTCTTGATCATTTCTAGTTTTTTGAATGGTTTTGGACTTTTTAAATCTCTTTTTGTGGCTGACAAGGAACTCCTACTAGGAGCTCAAGTGTTGAGCTGCCATTTCTTGTTTGCTTGTGCTTCCTTAACTGGTATCATCCTCAGTCTTCAATATCTTTGCAGGCATCCCTCTAAGCCACCTGTCCATTGTGTGATTACTTTTAAAAAAGATTACACAGATCTGTAACTTCACTTAAGTAGCACAGTTAACTCAAAAATGAAGAGGGAGGTGCCACCCATCTTCAGCCCTGGTGGCGCAGGTCTCCCTTCTTGGGCAGGCCTCTTCACAGTTGGGCTGGAAACTGGTATACATGGAGGGTAAGCTGTATGTTAAATCTTTGCTCTGCTTAATTTCTTATGTTTAGATAAGTAAGTAGAAAGAAGTTCTAATATTTCCTTCTATTACTCCAACTTGAACTTTTTTTTTTCTTTTGCTATACTGGAGATTAAACCCAGGGATGCTCAACCATTGAGCTACATTCCAAACCCCTCTCAGTTTTATTATTATTTTTTTAATTTGAAAGAGGGTCTCATTTAGTTGCTAAGGCTGGCCTTGGACTTGTAATCCTCTTGCCTCAACTGGGATTACAGATGTGCTGAATTTCTTTGAAGAGATGAGTCAGGAGAACTTGTCTGAATGCCTAAATTGAAGAGGATAGTAAGGTTCATCCAGTTGTATGCCTTTTTATGGATAGAGTAAGGGGCGGGTAGAAGGCTTAACCGAGGTCCCATAGATAGAACTATATTTCAGTATATTTGATTTCCTTTGTAATCTAGGTATTTAATGCATTTTAACCCTCATTTAGAGAAAGGGCTCATGGCATTAAACAAGGTGCCATGGACCCCTGGCACCACATATCCTTGGAGTAGGGTCTCCCATGCCTCTTTACCCACAAGTATCATCCCAGCATAAGTTAACTATCTTTTTCCCTTTGTAGTTCTTTACCCACTCCCTCTCTTTTTGTTGTTGTTGTTTTGTGGTATTGGGGATTGAATCTGTACCTCGAACTTGTGATCCTCCTTCCTCAGCCTCCCACATCACTGGAATTATAGGCATGTGTCATTGTGCTCTACCACATAGAGTCTTTTTCCACAAATAAATGAAAGTTTATTATTTTTCTTTTTCCTCACGTGCCAAGAGCCTTTGTGTGATATGACAAAAAGCCCTGCAAAGTCACACAGGGAGCAACTGAGGCATAATGGGTGGTGGGCTAGATGTAGCCATGACTTGCTTGCTACATCAAGCCTCAGGTCACACAGGATCTGGATTTGTGCCTCCACAAAATTACTGGCAGCTGCATTGCATCATGCGGGGTAGTGTTAAATTGGAGAAAGCTGGTACTTGCAGGAGGTAATTTTCCTTCTGCCCTAATCCCTGGGGTTCCAACAGAAAAACATCCTCTGCCCCCTTGCTCTCCCCTTTTGCCTCTGTGAATACTGTTTGGAAACTAAAGATGTAATGAAGATTATTATCTGATGACTCCTTCTGTCTGAAGTCTTGCCTCCTCTGTGAAGCCTTCTTTGTCCACAGCAGGACTTGCCTATCTCTGTAGTTATTTCATTCAATAAATGTACACCAAGGGGACACAGAGGGAGGAAACACTGCCTGTGGTTTTCAGTAACTCACATGGTTGGGTAACAAAAACATGAGAGCTGGGGGTGAGGGTCTGAGTAACCTTGACAGTTCCAGGAGATTGCCAGGTGGGGCTGTAGGCTGAGCAAGACAACACATTCTGGAGTACTGTTTTGCTTTGGAGTATTTTTCTTTGTTACACAAAACAATCCCAGGGCTGGGGATGTGACTCAGTGGTAGAGGGCTTGCCTAGCATGCATGAGTGTTCCATCCTCAGCACTGCAAAATAGCAGCAGCAGCAACAAGAAGCATGAATCTTTTTTTTTTTAAGAACTCATTATATCTGTTTATTCATATAGCATTATCATCTTAAAAATTGCTTTTATTTCTTTACTGAAACTACTTTTTTTTTTAAGAGAAAGAGGGAGAAAATCAGTTTTTATATATTTTTTCATCTGGTTTTTGTTTCTCCAACACTTAGTTATGTATGTGGTGCTGGGGCGTTCGAACCTGGGTCCTCGCACATGCCAGGCAAGTGTCTAACTACTGAGCCACCACTCTGGCCCCAAGAAGCATGAATCTATAGAATAGGTTCCAATATTAATTTTATAGCTGAAATAGATGTTCAAAGAGCAGGGCCCTTTGTATAGTAGATGTTCAGTGAACACTTGTCAATGACTGATGCTGTTCCCTCTCCATCCATACCAACTCTTACAGGTGCTACTATCTATCCTCCCATCTGTCCCCTGCCATCATGCCCCCAGCCTGACCTAATCTGTCTCGAGCTTCCTTCAGCAAGATGCTCTGACTGCTTGCTCTCCCTTTGCTACCCAGGAAACCACTGTTGCTGCGATTGCCCCTGTTATGCCAGAGGAACCTGATGTCCCTGCTGATGGCTGTGCGGCCATCATTGCCAGAAAGTGGGCTCCTCTCTGTGTTGCAGATTGCCCAGCAGGAACCAGTCTCTGCTCCTGATGCCTGGCTCCAGTCTCTGGGGTCATTGCTACAAAGGGATCTGGGGACTGGAATGTCTGCTGAGGGAGCCTCTCCCTTGACTGAAGGGTGCCAGAGACAGCTCCAAGGCCTGTGCAAGCAGCTGGGCAAGGGAAGCAGGAGGTTGAAGCCCCAGGCTCCAGACCCTGAAGAGGAGAAGGAGGAGGTGGAGGAGGAGGACGAGGAGGGCAGGATCTCTCAGCGTTGTGGGAAACGCAGAAAGGAGCCAGAGGAAGAGCCTACCAGTCCTGAGGAGGAGAGGACTCCCAAAAGGTTCCGGGGCTGGGAAAGGGAAGAAGAGGAAGAAGATCACAAGGAGGAGAGTCTCAAATGCAAATCCCTGGAATCCTTGGCAGATGGGGGAAGTGCCTCACCTGTTAATAACCAGCCTGTTGTAGGAGCTGAGGCCAGCAAGGCTGGCCAGGGTCCAGAGGAAGCTACGGGTCTCGCTACAAGTGTGGAGTTGCCCAAAGTTGTCCAGGTACTATGGTGAGGAGACAGGGTGTAGAGTAATCCTTCAGGAGCAGAGGGTTTGTCTGTGATGAAGGCTGGTTGGAACACTGTTTCCCAACTGGGATAACTGTAGTCTTGGAGCAGGGGATGGGGGACTCCACAGACTTTAGGAGGGAATTGGGTGTTAGCGGGTGCCAGGCAAGAGCCACCCTGGTACCCATCCTAAGAGGTGAGGGGAATCATACCTGCCCAACTAGCCTGTCCTGCCAGCCAGGGCCGGGTTGTACTTCATCAGTGCTGGATACAGAGAAGCTAAGTCTAGACAGCTGGATCGTACGTGAGCCTTGTCTAGTTTGGATTCTTGGGGACTTTGCAAGTTCTTAGCTCTCTTGAATCTTTTCCTACTAGCTCCCAATGACCAAGGGCCTCACCCCCTCTCCTGGTACTGGGGATTGAACCCAGGGGTGCTTTACCACTGAGCTATATCCCCAGTCATTTTCATTTTTTGTTTTGAGACAAGGTCTCACCAAGTTGCTGAGGGTTTCATTAAATTGCTGAGCCTGTCCTTGAACTTGAAATCCTCCTGTCTCAGCCTCCTAGGTTGCTGGGATTACAGGCATGTGCCAATGTGCCCAGCTGATCAGGGGCCCTCTCAGAAAAAGGAGTTGGGACTCGGTTTAGGGCTGCACTGCAGGGGTAGGAACTTGGTAGTGACTGGACTTTCCTCCACAGGACCAGGTTCCCAGGCTGCAGCAGCTGCTGAAGACCTTCGGGGAGGTGATTGACCTTGCTCTGCTCACCTAGCCCTTCTTCCGCTTTCTTCCCAGATCTCAGCCATGCCCAGGGAAGCCCCAGCACAGTGAGACATAGGCTGTTGGGGGTGGGTTTAGAGGGAAGTCTGAGGACAGTCGCTGCTGAGGCTTATCTTGACTCAAGTGTAGACATGCCATCTAACCCCAGGCAAGTTCCTTTCTTCTGATAGCACCAATTTAAGGGGTGGCCTCAGTGACCTGTTACCAAGGGCTCTGCCAACCTTAACATGAGATTTGCCTCCCTAGGGAATGGAAAGGTTGGAGGACACCCCACCAAAGGAGCTGCAGCTTTTCCATGAATGTAGTCCTAACCAGGTGAGACCAGCAAGCCTACCTGTCCCTGAGGTTACATCCCCTCTTTTCACCTTTTTCTTTTTTTTGAGACAGGGTCTCATTAAGTTGCTGAGGCTGGCTTTGAAGTTTTGAACCTCCTCCCTCTGCCTCCTGAGTTGTTACAGGCATGCGCCACTCTGCCCTGCTCCCTTTTTCCATTTTTTTTTTTTAAGAGAGAGGGAGAGTGAGAGAGACAGAGAAAGAGAGAAACAAGTTTATTTAGTTTTTCACATGGCCTTAGTTGCTGCAACACTCAGTTGTGTACGTGGTGCTGGGGTTTGAACCCGGGTCCTCGCTGAAACCGCTGAGCCACCGCTCCAGCCCCCTTTTTCCATTCTAATTTGTTTCCCTACCTCCTATGGGAATTTTTTTTTTCTGACTCGTGGGGAGGGTTACCCTGAGTAGTTTCTGAGCCCTTAATTCCTCCCCTGGGGCAGTTCTCCCACCCTTTTCTTGTCCTGGAGTGTTCTTGCTCTGCCCCTTCTGTTGCCCACTTGGCTTGTGACAGCTTAGCAGTCAGATTGAGCATTCTGTGTCCCCTCTCCTTGGGCAGATGGAGCTGCTGTGTGCCCAACTGCAGCTCCCCCAGCTCTCAGCTGCAGGCCTCCTGCAGTTCTGCACCTGGCTGCTGGCCCTCTCACCAGATCTTAGCTTCGGCAATGCCACTGTGCTGACCAGGAGCCTCTTTCTTGGACAGGTAGGTGTTCTGGGAGTGCCAGGGATAATGGGGAGAATGTCTGAGCCCTTAGAAGTGGAGTGCTTGGGAGAGGTTGTTCCTGGCCCTGCAGCCTGGGGCCCTGCTCAACTAGCTCGGCATGGGTCTACTGCCCGTTTACTCCAGGTGGCATCTAGCTCTTCCCTCTTGGGCCTCAGAACCCTTTCAGAAGCTGATAGAGGTGCTTTTAGGGATTTGGGAGCCAGTGAGGGATGCTATGTGTCTTCCCTGGACAGGTCCCTGTGAGTTCTAGAAAAAAGAACTTGTATTTTATTCCCTCATAACGTGTATCGCTGTCTGAAATACATCTCTGATAAATATTTATTGAAGGAAGAGAAGTGAACTACTGTTTCCTGTCCTTTGGTTGCAGATCCTCTCCCTGACTTCCTCAGCTTCCCGGATGCTTAGGATGGCCCTGACCTCCTTCTGTGCCAAGTATACCTACCCCATCTGCAGATCCCTCCTTGTCCCTGTGCTCCAGGACCCAGGCATAGGTAATTCTAGAACCAGCCCCAGGCCTGATCCCTCTGCCCTCTGTTCCTAGGACCCTTCACCCCAGGGTGGCTTGGTAGGAGTTGAATATTCAGTGGGTGGAAGTGCTGCTGCTTCCCTGGAGATACCCTGTTCCAGGCCAGGCATCCTGTCCTCCCCAGTTCCACCTCCTCTCACTTGCTCTCCTGGCCCAGGTCCAGCTCAGACAGAGTTACTGTGTGGCCTTATGAAGGATGAGTCCCTGGAGCCAGACACACAGGGCCTAATGTTAGGGTAAGTGTGCAGGACTCCGTGCCGCCCCTGCTCCCACCTCCTCCCCCAGGCTGGGTCTGTTCCTCACAATAAGGTGGGAGCCAGCTGGGCCCGACCCTATGCCTCAGACACAGGCTGTGGTGTAGCCGGTGCCCTTCTCACGGGCTTGCCTCATGCCTCCACCATGCAAGTTGCCATCCCGTGCACCTTCCCAACACCTTGCCCAGCCCCGGGCTGCCACCTGTCCTCCTGCAGTCTGCCTCAGTGAGGTCTGGGGCTAGCTCCATGCCAGGTGCCTTGGGAATGCAAACAAAAGGCGGTGGTCCCTGCTCTGGAGCACTTCCTGGCCTAGTTGGAACATGGCACAGTAGAACTGGCTCTGGAGTCAGACAGACATGGTTTCAAATCTCAACCTTGCCTTTTTTTAGATATGTGAACTCCTCTGTCTCTGTGAGCCTCAGTTTCCTCATAAGAGAACGGGATTGATATTCACTTCATAGGACTTTTCTAAATATCAATGTGATCATGTATGTGATGAATTCAGCACAGTATTTGGCATGTAATAAGGGCTCAAAAATTGATATTAAAATGGTGTTAAATTTGATTATTAAAATTGAGTAAAGATACAGACAGGAAATAATGAGTAAGACAGACATGAAATATAAAATGCTAATTAGAAGGGAACAGCCTCAAAAATAACACCAGCTGCCACTCACTTAGCGTTTTCTCTCGTCAGTCTTCGCTCAGTCCTGTGAGGCAGGCGTGCTGCCACCGTAGAGCCAGAAAAAGTGCTTAGAGAGGTTAAGGGACTCGGCCAAAGGTCACCCGGCCACCAAATGGTAAAGCCTGGGATCAAACCCAGGCCAGTTCACTCAAGAAGCCACATGGTTTCCACCGTGACATGCTGCCTTTTGGAAGGGGAGGACTGCACAGTGGAATAGGACGTGCAGCTGGAGTGGGCCGTTGTTGAGGGTCCAGCTTTGCTGGAAGGCTCACCTGCTCCAGGAAGCCACCCCCGGGGGTCGGTCGTCTCACAGTGTCACCTCCTCCTCTCTGAGCTGTCTTTGCCTTTGGCTCTCAGGATGCACTCTGAACTCCTGGTTGCTTTTTAGGAGACTGTATTAGTCAGGTTTCTGTTGCTGTGACCAAAATACCCAACAAGACCAACTCAGAGGAGGAAAAGTTTATTTTGGCTCATGGTTTTAGAGCTTTGGTCCATGGTCAGTAAACTCCATTGCTCTGTGCCCAAGCGAGGCAGAACATCATGGTTGGAAGGATGTGGTGGAAGAAAACTTCTCAGCTTATGGCTGCTGGGAAGCAGAGACAGAAAGATCGAGGCATGAGGGACAAAATATAAGCCCCAAAGGCACACCCCACCTGCCTGTAGTTACCACCCACTCGGTCCAAATTAGCTGGATAAGTAAGGTCACAGCTCTTGTAATCTAATTATTTTATTTGCTGCATCAGTGCAGGAGCTTTGTGGGGGACACCAAAACTATAACAAACCGTTATACAACTACCAAATCTTCACCATCAGCATCTTGGGCTTGTCACCTTCCTGTGCACGTCACCTTCCTGTGCACATATGGACTCCGCAGCAGTGGCCCCTGGGGCTCTGACTATCCTGTTGGCAGGGATCTTGGCTGTCCCCAGAACCTTGTCCTGCCATAGTAGTAGGAGTGGGAGCCAGGCTGTTCTCACGACCACTTCTTCGCAGGCAGATCTTGGAGCTGTCCTGGAAGGAGGAGACTTTCCTGGTGTTGCAGTCACTCCTGGAGCGGCAGGTGAGCAGGCTGCCTTGGAGGCGGGTGGACTGAGGAGTGCTGTAGTGCTACGGGGTGTGCAGGGATCCTAGGATTCTGAGTCCTTCAGTGGTGGAGAGCAGGCAGGACAGCCACCCCGCAATGTGGTGCCTGGTGACTGGGCGAACCCTGCAGCACGCAAGGCCTGGAGCAGAGAGCTGACTACAGGGTCAGCCTGGCTCTTCCTCTTGCTAGCTGTGGGGCCCTAGGGCAGGATATGTGTGTGTGTGTGTGTGTGTGTAGCTAATAGAGTCATATGTTCATAATTTTTATTTTTTCTTTTTGGTAGTGGGGATTGAGTCCAGGGGCACTTAACCAATGAGCTGCATCTCCAGTCTTTTTATTTTTTATTTTGAGGTCTTGCTAAGGCCAACCTCTGGTTTAAAAAAAAAAAAAAAAGGAGTGGGATAAAGCTTAAATGAGGAAATTGTAAAATGCTCATAACAGTGCCTGATGCACAGTATTTATTAAATTATGATGAAGAGCTAGAACATTCTTTGGGACCTCTCACTCCTTTACGTCTTCGACCCCTGAGGAAGACTGTGTCCTTGGCTTCGCCGTGGTCTTTTGCAGGTTGTGGCCATTTTCTAAGACCTGTGTGTTGGGCCACGTGTGCATTTCATTTGTCCTCTTCATAATCTTCAGTTAGTCATTTTGAGCCCCCTTTTACAGATGTGGAAACTGAAACTTAGTTTTCTACCACTGACAAAATATCTGAGATAAACAGTTTATAAGGAGGAAAGGTGGGGTTGGGGATTTAGCTCAGTGGCAGAGCGCTTGCCTAGCATGCGCAAGGCCCTGAGTTCAGTCCTCAGCCCTGAAAAAAAAAAAAAGAAAGGAGGAAAGGTTGATTTTGGCACATGGTTTCTGAAGCTTTTTAAGCATATGGTAAGGTGGTATATCCTGGCTGCAGAAGCATGTGGCAGAGGAGGGTGCTCATGTTCTGGTGACCAGGAAGCAGAGAGAGGAGGGGCTGGGGTCCCAAGATTCCTTCCGGTGGCACACCACCCATGACCCAACTTTCTCCCACTAGGATCCACTCCCTAAAGTCTCCGCTGCCTCCCAGTAGCACCACCCTGGGGACCAAGCCTTCAGCACTCTTTAGGAGACATTCCATATCCAAATACAGCATTTGGTTAAGCCCCCTGCCCAGGGTCACCTTGCTGGGAAATGGTGGAGTTAGGAGCTGAATCCAGGTCTGGCTGAATGAAGAACCCAGGCCTTTCTTATGTTTACTCCATCTCTTGATGTGTTTAGGTGGAGATGACCTCGGAGAAGTTCAATGTCTTGATGGAGAAGCTCTGTAAAGAGGGGCTGGCAAACACCACCTCCATGGCCTATGCCAAACTCGTGCTGACAGTGATGACCAACTACCAGGCCAACGTGAGTGCTGATAGGGCCCCGGGGGCTGGTCCTACTTGCAGAGCTGCTCTGGGCCACCCATGAGGGTATATAGATTTTCAAGGGGGTTGGGG
This sequence comes from Aplodontia rufa, assembly GCA_004027875.1. Lineage (NCBI taxonomy): Eukaryota > Metazoa > Chordata > Mammalia > Rodentia > Aplodontiidae > Aplodontia > Aplodontia rufa. Next base: position 17,672 of record PVKS010038642.1, read on the forward strand.
GTTTAGCTCAGTGGCAGAGCACTTGCCTAGCACGCGCAAGGCCCCAAGTTCGGTCCTCAGCCCTGAAAAAAAAACAAAACAGATTTTCAAGGGATAAAACCCTTAGTGTTTGCCAGG
>PVKS010038643.1:0-17745 GCA_004027875.1 Aplodontia rufa
GCTTCTGTCAGTTCATGCCAGGATCTGGAAATAGTGCTAAGGATTTGAGGCTTTGTCCTAAAGAGCACTGTTCTTTATAACTGGTCCTTTCTTATTTTGACTAGCACTGCTAGAGTTCAGAATATCATTTCTTTTTCAACTTCCACAGTATCTTGTACTAGTTTTCTCAGGCATTGTTGCTCTCTCACACCCACCTGCCATATTTCTATTAGTGATCTTACCAAATTAAAAATTTTCAGTTTCTTACAGCAGGTTAGGCAAACTTTTCTTAGTTTAAAGGGGGTCCAATAGGAAATATTTTGGGCTTTGTCGTGATCTCTGTTATAGTCTTTGCCTACTGTCTCCACCAACATTTAAAAATGTGAAAAACTTTTTTAGCTCAATAATTTCGCCTTGGGCTGTATACTTTATAACCTAGGGGAAGGGGAGGAGAAGGTGGTAGGAGTGGGGAGAGAGTAGAATCTAAATTCCTTTCCATAGTATTAAAAGAGCCTTCAAGATTTGCTCTCTGACCTTAACTTTTCTTAGTTTAACCTTGTGTCCCTTGCATCAGCCATCAGAAGATCTTAGAGATCTCAGTGTATTATGCTTTATTGTACCTCAGCATGCTGTTTCCTCTGTGTGAATGTCTTTCCTTTGCGAAGACTCAATTCAGGTATTCCTTCTTTCAGTCTTTCCAGGCCCTCTCCCAGGTTGACTAAGTATGTAGAAAATAGAAATTCAGTTTTTTTTTCCGGGGGACTCATATTAGGGATCCTGGAGACTCCCAGGAGATCCAGTTATAGAAATTACTTTCCTTTTCTCTTGACTGCGTGGTTACTTATCTTTATTTTTCTCTGTCTTGTCCATTTTGCTTTTCATTAACTATGTCACTGGGAATATAAACAAAAATGTCCACCAATCTTAAGTATGATTCTGAATGTCTGGTGCCCACTTCTGTTTGACTGTTGTTTTCCTTTTTACAAATTTCCTGAAGAAGTAATCTGATTGGCTTAGGTTGGTCAGTGTCTCCCTTGATATATCAGAGATGGCTGTCAAGATTATGGATATATAGGATTGCCCTTGGCAATCTGTTGGCATATCAGGTGCTCTAGTGGGGTTATGTGGGTACTTAGGAGAAATGTCCAAATACAGCATATTCATCTTACATAGCATCTGTCTTTATATGAAATAAAAATTATGTATATATAAAACTGAATTATTATTTTCAACATCTTTTTGTGAGAGAGAGAAAAAGAATCAATTTTTATTTATTTTTCCATCTGGCCTTTGTTTCTCTGAAACTCTCTTGTGTACATGGTGCTGGGCTTCGAACCCAAGTCCTCGAACCTGCCAGCCAAGTGCCCCAACGTCTGAGCCACGCTCCACCCTCATCATTTTCACATTTTTATCTTCCTTTTTGGTCTAATTTTAAGAGCAAAACCCATCTCTCTTATGTTTAACATGGATATCAAATAGTCAAATATTTTCCAAATATATTTCATAAAATAAATGATTTTTAATTTGAAATGTTTGGGAATGCTACATAGTGTATGTAACACTTAACTATTGTCCATATTTTTAAAATTTGCTTTTAAAAATTTGTATTCTTGAAAGGTAAGAGTTTACAGAATTTTATAGTTATGTAACCAACTAACTACAAGATCAGGCAAATTCGCATTTTAATATCTAGAGATTTCTAAAGTTAGTCACCAGAAATTGATTTACCTCTTCCTGTTTTTAGAAATTAATTTACCAGCACTATTTCCTATGAAATGAATTGTTTTCTTAATCTGTTTTTGATTGAGATGTAGGAAAATAAATATTTTCATTTGCTAAATCATCTGAATGAAAGCCTTTAAAATGAGAATATTAAAGGATTTCCTTATCTTGTTTCACAGATTTAACCCAATTTTTTTTTTTTTTTTGAGAGAGAGAGAGAGGACAGTGAGAGACAGAGAGAATCAGTTTTATTTAGTTTTTCATGTGGTGGTCATTGATCTGACACTTCATTGTGTACGTGGTACTCTGGAACCACTGAGCCACCTCTCCAGTCCCACATTTCATATTTTTTATAAAAGAATTGTGTAATAGGATAATTACCTAGTATCCCCCACGAATCTATTCAGATTGGTAAAATTCTTCTACTATAGTACGATTTTTGTTTTCTATTAACCTCTCAATACAGAATGCAGTTTTTTTCAATTTCTAGATGTATTTTATAATTTTAAATTGTAAGCCAGAAATAGGGAGAGCATTGTTAGAGAATCAGTATAGTTTGTATGTAGTATTTTTCTCATGTCTACTGCTAAAATCTATATGATGCTAATTATATAATGCTTATATAGTGAATTATTATAGTACATATTATCTATATACAATTTAAACTCATTCAGTACGTTTTTTACTTTTTTAAAACTTTTTTTTTTAGTTCAGAACTTTTGAAGAGTAAATTATCATTATGATCCTCCATTATTACCAAATACTTTACTTTTCTACAAGACATTCTGCAAAATCACAGTATAACTTTTACAGTTAGAAAATCAACACAGAGGGGTTGGAGCGGTGGCTTGGCGGTTATGGTACTTGCCCAGCTTGCGCAAGCACAAGAATTCGAACCCCAGTAACCATGTACACAACGAAGTCTCAGAGTAGTGAAAGCCACGGTGATAAACTAAATAAAATTGATTCATTCTCTCTCTCTCTCTTTTTCTCTGTCCTTCTCTCTTTAAAAAAAAAAAAAAAAGAAGAAGAAGAAGAAAAGAAAAAAAAGAGTCAACACAGATATATTTCTACCTTTCATGTTAGACCTGCATATTGCGGGTCCCATTGAAGTTTTGCCAGTTGTTCCAATAATATCTTTTGTAGCAAAAGGATTAAGTATCTCATGTTGCAGTTATTTGTTGTATCCTGTTGATCTTTTTGATCATGAACAGTTCTTCAGTCTTTCCTTGACTTCAGTAACTTGAACACTTTTAAGAATTACGGGCCAACTAATTTACAGAATTTACCTCACTTTGGCGTTCTTTAACATTTCTTCATGATTAAATCTTTGGAATGTTTGTCATAAAAGTGATGATGTGTCTTTTTCATTGCTTTCTGTCAAGGACACACGATTTTGATTTTCCTTATTCCTACCAGTGCTAACTTGGATCACTTGATTAAGGTGACATTTATCAGGTTTTTATACTGAAAACTACCCTTTCGCCCTTAGTAATTAAATTTTATTTTATAGGAAGATACTTGAAATAATATAAATATCCTGTTCCTTTTATAAATTTTCATTTTATTCTTGTGTATCAATATGGATTCATGGAACCCTGCTTATTTGCAATGTGATGATCCTTTATGATCATTATTTGTTTTGATTCTCAAATTGTCCCAAATTTGGTCACTTTCTGAGTCAAATCTGTAAGTTTTTTATTTTGTTTTTATTTTCTGACTCAAGATATTCAAGGTCTGGTCAGGCACAGTGGCATATACCTATGATCCCAGTAACTCGGGAGACTGCAGAAGAAGGATTATGAGTTCAAAGCCAGCCTCAGCAACTTGGCAAGACCCTGTCTCAGAATAAAATATAAAGGGAACTGAGGGTGTCACTCAGTGGTTGAGTGCCCCTAGATTCAGAAAAAAGTTATGGGTCTGCCCTGTACTTTTCCCTGCCCCAGAGCTGGAATCAAACAATATATCAAGGAGCCTTGGGTCCCTTTGGTAAAGTATGGTATTTACACAATGAGGTCTGGGTACTACATGTGCTTTTTACTGGTGTTCCTGGCCTTCTCAGTGGACATGCTTTTATGAACATACATGTACACACATTAGCATCTTTATTTTTGTGTTTTTATTTTGAAAACCTTGATTTCATGCCATTATCTCCAGATTTTGTCAAATTTGAAGGTTCCCACTGTGTTTATAGTTCTCTTCATCTGTTGTTACCTATGGCCTGAATTCATTTTCAACTAGCATATCCTTGATACATTTAGTTAATTTGATCAATCCCTGGGCATGTATGTAATGAATTGCCTGTTGTACCCAGACCCTCTCTTTCCCATCACGTAGGTGTATTCCTGGTTGGGCCCTGATATCCCATACTGGAATCGTGCCATCCCTATCCTTTTTCATGTGGCTGCCTCCTTAGCCTTCTCGGGCATTGATATCTCATATCAGGCTGTACAGATGCAATGGGAATATGAGTGTGCTGGACTTGGTCATCTTTCCTCATTTATGAATTTTATTTAGAAAATGTTTGTCTGCCTATCTTGCCATGTTAAAAATAAGAGATATGGATTGTGCCTTTAAAATTGGACTAAAAAGGAAGATAAACAAGTGAAAATAATAACAATTCAATTATATATACATATAATAATAATTATATCACTGAGCCACCACTCCATTAATTTATTTTATATAAAGATGAACATAGGGGCTGGAGTGGTAGCTCGGCATTATGACACTTGCCTATCATGTGCAAGTATACAGGTTCAAACCCCAGCACCCACATACACAGCTAAGTGTCAGAGCAATGAAAGCCATGTGATAAACTCAACAAAAATTGATTCTTTCTCTCTCACTGTCCTCTCAAGTAAAAAAAAAAAAAAAAAAAAAAAGCAAATAAACAAACAAACACAGATGCTGTGGGAACAGGAGTATGCAGGAATTATCATCTCTCCTCAGCATTCACTTATCTCTTAGAGAGCCTACCAACAGTGCAATAAATATATCCATAGTCCTGACATATCTGTCTCAGGTAAATCAGGAGAGACATCTACCAAATTAAGCCAATCAGACAGTATGAAACATACTGATTCTCTAAAAATTCTCTCCTTGTTTTTATGGTGTATAATTTTCATGTTATAAGATTCATCAGAGACTTGAAAAACTACTTTCCGTATTGTAAAGTTAATAGCAAATAGAATCATACTACATCCTGCAGCAATAAAACAGAAAATATGAGGAATAAATGCGTGCTTATATGTAGAATTGTCAGACTGCACCTCCCTCCACGCAGAGACCTTTCCTTATTCAACTCTGACTGCTGCATGCAGGGCTGATCTCCTCCCTTCTAGCCCAATCCCCATACCATAGGCATCTTTCTCACCCCACCCATGTTCAGACATTCTACACTGTGCTGAACCTAATAGCCTGTCAGAACTACCTCATACAAATACTTTTATATTTGTTTTCTGGTGTCTTGACTTGTACATTGATTTTAACTTAATAAGAAATGTTTTGCCAGTTAATTTCTCCTATCATTCCTCTATTCTTTTTTCCTCAAAGTATTTTTCTTTTGATTTTTTTTTCTTTTTTTAAGAGAGAGGAAGAGAGTAAGAAAGAATTTTATTTTTTCATCTGGGGTCTGTTTTTTGCACACTTATTTGTATATGTGGTGCTGGGGTTTGAACCTGTCTCCTTGGACATGCCAAGCAAGTGCTGTAACCTCTGAGCCACCACTTCAGCCCCAATATTTCATTTTTATGTAATTCCATTTGCTAATGGATCTAGTTACTCCAGAAATTCCCAAAGAATCTTTCTGTACTATTATTTTTAGAATATGGTTTACATAAAATTTCTCTATAGTCAATAAGTGAAAAATAACTATATAACAGCTGGTAGGCACAGTATTGCAGGAGAAGAGTTCTTACCCTGGGTTTTGACCTTGAGTAAGTAATTTCATACTTTCCGACTTCAGTCTCCTCATTTGTAGGGTGAATAGTTAGGTCTACATCAGGAAAACAGTGAGCTACTTGCAGAAATCCATGTCATAAGAAAAAGCCTATGGGCTGGGAATATAGCTCAGTCCCTGGGTTCAAGCATGTCCCCTGAACAAAAAAAGAAAAAAACTCTGTAATCTAAATTCAAGAGAGTTTTTTGAGCTAACAGCTAACATTTTATTTTTTAAAAATAGGCAAAAGAGGGGCTGGAGCGGTGGCTCAGCGGTTTCGGCGCTTGCCTGGCAAGCACGAGGACCCGGGTTCAAACCCCAGCACCACGTACACAACTAAGTGTTGGAGCAACTAAGGCCATGTGGAAAACTAAATAAAGTTCTTTCTCTCTTCCTCTGTCTCCCTCACTGTCCCTCTCTCTTTAAAAAAAAAAAAAAAAAAAAAAAGGGCAAAAGAGGCAATTCACAGAAATATGTAAATGACTATTAAATGCATGAAAAAAGTTCAGCCTCATTAGTGTGTCAAGATACCCAACTTTTGGGCTGGAGTGGTGGCTCAGCAGTTACAGTGCTTGCCTGGTATGCTCAATTCTATATATAAACATGTATCCATTCCTCATATTTGTTCTATTTTATTGCTACAAAGCATTTTATTTCAGAACCCCAAACTTATTAAAATAATACTTTAAATTTTATTTATTACAAAAAACCATAGCAATATCTATTATTTGGTATCCTGCACAAGGGTTTAAACCCCAGCACCACGTACACAACTAAGTGTTGAAGAGACAAAAAGGCCAAAAGAAAAACTAAATAAAAAATTGATTCTTTCTCTCTCTCTCTCTCTCTCTCTCTCTCGTTGTCCCTCTCTCTCTTAAAAAAAAAAAAAAACCCAACTTTTAAATTACTTTTTTTTTCCTACTAATCTGACAAACATTTTAAAAAGTAATCCCAATGTTGGTGTAGGTATTGAGAAATGAAGTCTTTCCATATTAGGAAAGTAGAAATAAATATTGTTTACTTGGAAGACAATTTAACAATGTAAATTCAAAGCCTTCAAAATATGCCTGTATTTTGACATAGCAGTTTCACTTCTAGAAATTCATCCTGTGGAAATTATCATAGGTATTGCACAAAATTGTATCCCCAAAATATTCATTGATAATTCATTGATGATATAATATTATATAGATAGATATTTAAAATGAAATCTAATGTTTACCAGCATTACTATTTAACATGGTAGAATTTAGATAACTGGATTTTTTTTTTTAAAGAGAGAGAGTGTGTGTGAGAGAAAGAATCAATTTTATTTAGTTTTTCATATGATTTTCATTGCTCTGACAGTGTTGTGTATGTGCTGTTGGGGTTTGAACCCAGGTCCTCATGCATGCCAGGCAAATGTGATGCCACTGAGCCACCACTCTAGCCTCCCCAGATAATTGCATTTTAAAAGAAGTTTTCCTGCTGCTTTTACAGTTTTTAAAGTTTTTATACATATGTGTAATATATATATCTAGAAATTGACAAAATTGGAATATGTACTTTGGAATATTAATAGTGATTACCTCTGAATGGTAGGATTCCAGGTAACTTATTTTCTTTTTTCTCTTCTGTTACTCTGGGAGTAAATTTAAAGTTCCTTACAGTGTCTTGGTTGAGTAGATATAATTTGTTGATATTATTGGGAAGGACCCCTGTGAAACCCCAATTAAAACTTCAATTTTAAGTGTTTTTATTTTTTATAATTTTTTAGGAAAAGAGAGAAAGAGAGAAGCAATTTTATTTATTTTTTTCATCTGGTTTCTGTTTTTTGACACTTTAGATATGTATGTGATGCTGGGGTTCAAACCCAGGACCTCACACATTGCAGGGAAGCGCTGTACCTCTGAGACACTGCTCCAGCCCCTTAAGGGTTTTCTTAGAATTATGTAAGATTGATCATTTGTGCAGGATACCAAATATTAGATATTGCTATGGTTTTTTGTAATAAATAAAATTTAAAGTATTATTTTAATAAGTTTGGGGTTCTGAAATAAAATGCTTTGTAGCAATAAAATAGAACAAATATGAGGAATGGATACATGTTTATATATAGAATTGTCATAGAAAACCCAAGTTGCTAGGATTACAGGCATGTGCCACCACACCTGGCACAATTTACAATTTTTTAAAATCAGTAATCACGTACTTCTCCAACAATTTATAGTGTTGCAGACCTTCTGTTGTGAGTATATTTCCATCCTTGTTGTAAAAAAAGAATAAGCTTGGATTTATAGGCTTGAGATTCATTTAAATTAACAAAGATATAACACTTAAATCTCCCAGAGGAATTATTACCATTTATATATCCAGGTGCTTGAACTGTTTGTTTATAGCTACTTTAGGTAGGTGTTAGAAAATGGTCATAAACAAATGGGAATTTGTATAGATTGTCTAGGAAATAGGCTGTGTAAGTAATTTGTTTTGTAGTCAGGAGGGACAGTTGTGATGGGAGGGTAGAAAAGATTAGAGATAGGTACCAACTAGTTCTAGAAACTATTCTAGAACTATCAGATTGGTTCTTTCCCTGCCTCTACATTCTCATGGTTGCTTGGTTGTTTTGTTGGTGTTTGTTTTGTTTTTCAGTCCGGTCTCTCTGTTTTTGCCCAGGCTGGCCTTATTTCTGGGCTCAGGAGAGCCTCTTACCTCAGTCTCATGAGTGTTGGGACTACCTGCATGTGCCACCATGCCCGTCTAATATTCTCAAAGTATTTTAACTTTACTATGGTCTTCCAAATTAATCAAAATTATACTTCCGTATTCCTCTTTCTTCTGCTAGACTGAAAGTTTCTCAAATGCAGAGAAACAAATATTTGTTATTTTTCATGTTTGCATGTCATTGATGTTTAGATGTTTCTTGAACTTAACTGAGACACTGTTTTAGATAGTTAACCCTAAGTATAAGTTCCATTCCTTCTCTGAGCTTACATTCTACTGGTAATGACAGAAGCAAGACTATTATAGATTTCCTTTGGATTATTCTAGTCATTTCTTTCTCCTCACAGTTGCATGTGAGTGGAGAAATGGAACCCTACCAGATCCAAGTCCCAGCACTCAGGAGAATAAGGCAAGGGAAGAAACTTTTTTCTCCTTGTCTCTTACACCAGGTTGGCTTTTACTCCAAGACTCAGAATTGTGTCTAGTTATATATTTCTGCTCAGGGATTATCCAATTTTTCTGGACAAGACGTTCTTGAAAACATGTTTATAAACAAAATTATGAAAAATCTAATTTTTCCTCTATGCTATTTGGATAAGAATACAGTATACTCTGTTTACCACTAGATGGAGTTTCAGTGAATAGAAGATGAAGTTTCAGCAATTTAAAACTGGGCTACTGACCTTGCTTGTTTCAATATGTTGTACTTGGCTTTAAGATATTATCAAATAAGCAAGTTATAAAGTTATGGAAAAAGAAGCTGCTTATATAGATCAATTACTCTGGGACAGATACATTTCAACAAATTAGAAATCCTGACTACCATTAAAAAATGGAGGGTTATGGTAGGGGAGGGAAAAATATGTTTTGTACCTCTAGGAAACCACTAATTACCTCACAGTCAATATAAACAGGAATGGTGAAAAAATACATAAAAAAATTCAAAGTGTGATCAGCAAAAGCAAGGGACCAGGGGATGAGAGGAGAGAGCAGAAGAGTTTTGGGTGGGTGATATTGGCCAAATTATATTGTTATATTGTGTTTATATTAATATGTAACAACAAATCACATCACATACAACTCTAATCCACCAATAAAAAAAGTTAATCTTTTTGAGTAGAAATTTTGAAATGCCAGATCTTGTTTTTCTTGTTAGACTTGAAAAGTAAGAACTTTTACTCTATTAATGGCAGCCCCTCAACTGTAGCCATAAGGGCTGAACTAAATATTTCTTGCTCTTTTAACCCCTTTGGTAGAGTTGGATACATTAATACCAATGACTAAAAGCATTTACATGGGTGTCTATATTTCAGGAGCAGTGTTCTGTAATTATAAAGTTTATTAAGAGTGACTGGAGTTTTGGACATTGATAGTGTTACAGAGTATAATTTGGGTACTTTTATTTTCTGTGTTTCAAGAAGTGTTTCAAAACTATTTTTAATAGTGTGAAACCACTTTGTTTTTCAGTATCCTTGCCATGAAAAAAAGAACGTGATAAGTTGTTCAACTTATGAAATTCAAGTTACATGTGAATTCTGCCAGGTATGTGTACAATGCTTGATAGTTTTAGCTGTTTTTCATATTTTGGGTTGTAAATTTTTTCATAGATTTTTGTTTCCACTAGATAAATATTTCATTGTAGCAGTTGTGGTGGTGCACACCTATAATCCCAGTAACTTAGGTAGACTCTGTCTCAAAAAAGAAATGGACTGGGGATATAGCTCAGTGTTGAAGCGCCCCTGGGTTTAACACCTAGTACTAAAAATAAAAAGTAAGAAAAGAAAAATACAGATTACATATATAATTATACAGTTTCTAGAAAGAAAGCAAAAACAAAAACTGCAAGTTCATGGAAGGAATACCTGGAAACTTTAAGTGGCAATTAAAAAGTTGGAAAGTAATCTTTGACTCAGAAATGTCTTTTTGTAGTTGTTTTGCTTAAATCGGAATCCAAAAATGTCTTTATATTATTTCTAGTAAGTATGTATGTTTATTAAGTCCTTTTTTTTTTTTTTTAAGAGAGACGGACAGTGAGAGAGACAAAGAAAGAACAGCCTTACTTAGTTTTTCACATGGCCTTAGTTGCTCCAACACTCAGTTGTGTACATGGCGCTGGGGTTTGAACCCGGGTCCTCGCGCCTGCTAGGCAAGCGCCGAAATCGCTGAGCCACCGCTCCAGCCCTATTAAGTCCTTTTTAATCTGAAATAGAAATAGCCTTCCCTTCCTCAGCTTTTCTTTTTCCCCCATGACTTTTTTTTGTTGTTGTTTGTTTTTGTTTTTGTACCAGGGATTGAACCCAATCACTGAGCCACATTCCCAGCCCCCTTTTTTATTTTTATTTTGAGACAGAGTTTCAAGATAAGTTTCTTAGGGCCTCACTAAGTTGCTGAGGCTGGTTTTGAACTTGAAATCCTCCTGTCTCAGCCTTCTCCAGGTCACTGGTATTACCGTCATATACCACCATGCCTGGCTTCCTCCCACCCCTCATGACATTTATTTGTTGAAAAGACCAGGTAATTTGTTCTCCAGATTTTCCTCGTGTATTGGACTTGGATGATAGCTTCCTGGTGGTGGTGGTGGTGGTGGTGGACATATTTTTTCTTATTTGCTATATTCCTTGTAGTTGGAGTTAGAAGGGAAGCTTGATTAGATTTAGGTTTGGCACCCACCTTCATCCCCCATAAGGATACTTCATCATTATTTTCTGTTGCATCATATCAGGAGGCACCTAATGTGTATCTGGTCCATTTTTAGGTTAATTTAGGATTGACTTACGGTATATGCCTGAACCAACCATTACAAGGGCTTACTCTCATTAATCATTTTAAAAATAATGCATTGAGGGGCTGGAGCAGTAGCTCAGCAGTTATGCACTTGCCCGACAGGTACGTGTTCTAGAGTTGAAACCCCAGCACCAGGTTCACAAGAGAGTCTTTTTTGTTTGTTTGTTTGTTTGTTTGTTTTTATCAGAAGTATATAGAGATACAGTTGAGGGGGAAACATTATCAAAACATTAGCAATCAATGGATATAAACTTTGTTATCCAGGGGAAATGCCAAAATATGGATAACCACCTTGGGTTTTACTTATTGCAGTTTCCCCCAGAAGAACTCATGCGTTAAATGGGTAGCTCATGGAGGAATGACATCGGCTTCTAGGATGGTTCCCCAATCTTCCCAAACTTCAGACTCCTATGAGTTCTTCATATACCCTCCCTGCTCCCCATCCCTCTCCCTACACCTCCAAGTATCCTAGAGAGCCATCCCCCTATTACTCTGTAAGTCATTCAATTTGAAGTTTTGTTAGGTTAGCCGTCAGCCCTAATGCTTCCCCATATATGCTAGCAAACAGATGAGTGAAACCCTTCGGCCCTTGAGTCTCTGAGCTTGGGAGACTTCTCTAAGCATAATTCTTTCCATCTCCATCAATTTGATTTCAAAAGCCGTAATATCGTCCTCTCTAATGGCTGTAGTATTCCATAGTATATATGTACCAAAGCTTTTGTATCCACTCGTCAAGTGAGGGGCATCTGGGTTGGTTCCATAATCTAGCTATAGTAAATTGAGCTGCTATAAACATTGATGAAGCCACATCGCTATAATACGCTGATTCTAAGTCTTTTGAGAAAATTCCCAGGAGTGGGATAGCTGGGTCGTAAGGTGGTTCCATTCTTAATTTTTTGAGGATTCTCCATGCAGCTTTCCATAGTGGCTGAACCAGTTTGCAGTCCCACCAGCAGTGTAATAGTGTTCCTCTTTTCCCACAGCCCCTCCAGCATCTGTCGTTGTTTGTATTCTTCATTTTTGCCACTCTGACAGGAGTGAGGTGGTATCTCATGGAAGTTTTGATTTGCATTTCCCTTATAACTAATGATGTAGAACATTTTCTCATATATTTATGGGCTTTCTGGACTTCCACTGGAGAGAAGTTCTTTTGAGTTCTTTAGCCCATTTATCAATTGGATTATTTGTGAGTTTGGACTTTAGTTTCTTTAGTTCCCCGTATATTCTGGATATTAGCCCTCTGTCCGAGGCAAAAGTTTTCTCCCATTCTGTAGGTTCTCTCTTGATGCTCTTGACTAGATCCTTAGCTGTGCAGAAACTTTTTAGCTTAATTGCATCCCATTCATTTAATTTTGATTTTACAGCATGCACCATAGGAGTTTTCTTAAGGAAGAAGCTGCCGACTCCTATAAGCTGTAGTGTTGACCCGACTTCTTTTTCTAGTAAGTTTAAAGTTGCAGCCTTAATATCCAGGTCTTTGATCCATTTTGATTTAATTTTTGTGCAGGGCAAGAGATAAGGATCCAGCTTCAGTTGTCTACAAATGGATGTCCAGTTTGTCCAACACCATTTGTGGAACAGGCTGTCTTTCTTCCACACTATACTTTTGCCCCCTTTATCAAAGATCAAATAGTTAAGGATATGAGGGTTTGTCTCAGGATCTTCTATTCAGTTCCACTGGTCTTCGGTTCTCTTTTGATACCGACCATGCTGTTTTTGCTACTACTGCTCTGTAATATAATTTCAGGTCAGGGATTGAGATACCCCCTATTTCTTCCTTTCTATTGAGTAGTGTTTTGGCTAGTCTGGGTCTCCTGTTGTTCCATATGAACTTGAGAATTGCTTTATCTATGTCTCTGAAAAATGCCATAGGTATCTTGATGGGGATTGCATTGAATCTGTAAAGGGCTTTGGGTAGAATGCCATCTTTATTATATTGATTCTGCCTAACCATGAGCATGGAATGTTTTTCCATCTGCTCAGGTCTTCTGTAATTTCTTTTTTAGTGTTTGATAATTTTCTTTGAATAGGTCTTTAATATCCTTTATAAGGTTAATGCCCAAGTATTTCATTCTTTTGGAAGTGATGGTGAATGGGAGAGATTTTCTGATTTCTTCCTTTGCGGATTTGTTGCTGGTGTAAAGAAATGCTAGCGATTTGCTGGAGTTGATCTTGTAGCCAGCTACTTTGCTAAAATCTCCTGTGAGCTCTAGGAGTTTTCTGGCGGATGTTATTGGGTCTTCTAGGTATAAAATCATGTCGCCTGCAAATAGAGATAACTTGACTTCCTCTTTTCCTATACGAATACCTTTGATTTCCTTGTCTTGCCTGATAGCTCTGGCAAGGGTTTCAAGGACTATGTTGAACAAGAGTGGGGATAGCGGACAGCCTTGTCTCATACCTGAATTCAGTGGAAATGCTTTCAGTTTTTCCCCATTGAGGATAATGTTGGCTATGGGTCTGTCATAGATGGATCTGACATAGTTAAAGTATCTTCCCTTGATCCCTATCTTTTCCAAAGTTTTGAACATAAAGTGGTGTTTAATTTTATCAAATGCCTTGTCTGCATCAATTGAGATAATTATGTGGTTTTTGTTTTTAATTCTGTTAATGTGGTGAATTACATTTATTGATTTGCGTATATTGAACCAGCCTTGTTTCCCTGGAATGAAGCCCACTTGATCATAATGGATTATCTTTTTAATGTGCTTTTGTATCCAATTAGCTAAAATTTTATTAAGGATTTTTGCATCAATGTTCATCAGGGAAATTGGTCTGTAATTTTCTTTCCTTGATGTGTCTTTGTTGGGCTTTGGGATCAGTGTAATGTTTGCTTCATAGAAAGTGTTTGAGAGTGTTCTCTCTCTGTCAATTTCCTGGAAGAGCTTGAAGAGGATCGGTGTTAGTTCTTCTGTGAAGGCTTGGTAGAATTCTGCTGTATATCCATCCAGACCTGGACTTTTCTTTTTTGGGAGAGCTTTGATTGTTGCTTCAATTTCGCTTTCGGTGATAGGTTGGTTGAGATTTTCAGTGTCCTCCTGTGTTAAAGATGGGATGTCATGTGTGTCCAAAAACCTGTCCGTGTCTTCCAGGTTATCAAATTTGGCAGAGTATAAGTTTTCAAAATAGGTTCTGATAATCTTCTGTATCTTGGATGGGTCTGTGGTGATACCCCATTTTCGTCTCTGATTTTGTTGATTTGCTTCGTTTCGATCTTCCTTTTGGTGAGTTTGGTAAGGGGTCTGTCAATTTTGTTCACTCTTTCAAAGAACCAACTCTTGGATTTGTTAATAGATTGAATAGCTTTTTTTGTTCTCAATTTCATTGATTTCAGCTCTGATTTTGGTGATTTCCTGTCTTCAGTTAGATTTAGGGTTGGATTGTTCCTCCTTTTGAAGTTGTTTGAGTTGAAGCATAAGGCTATTAATCTGCTCCACAAGAGAGTCTTGGCAGCAATGAAAACCTAAATTGTGTTTCTCTCTCTCTCTTCTTCTTCTTCTTCTTTCCCACTTTCCCCCTCTCCCCCTCACTGTCCCCCTCTCGCTAAATAAAAATTATTAAAAAATCATACATTGATAGTTACTCAGATTCATTTCACTGGGGTTTAAAGTGATTTTCTAATTACTCCATTTTTTCTGCACTTATTAATAGAAATTCTTTTAAGATCTTTTTCTTCAACTATTTGGTTATCTGAAATACAGATTCTGCAAAAATAGCAGAATAAATGCTAATCTTTTCCCTTTTCTTACCAGTTTTCAGATGTTGGGTTGCATGATTTACCTGGGTTAGTATTTTGCTATACGTCAAACTTTCTTTGGAGTGCCTATTCTCCCTTAGAGTTCTGCAAGGTTCACTCATTTTTAGAAAAACATTCTTTCATTTTTTCATATTCTCTGTAGTATGTGTCCTTCTCAAATCTAAAAGCTTTTCTAGGGTTTCCTAGAACACACTGTATCAGGATGAAGTTAGCTACATAATTTTTGTCTCATTAGTGTTTGGTTAGATAAACCATTTTGATGTGTGTGTTTGTTTGCTTTTTGCTAAAGTATAGTGAATATAGAATAAATTTGCATAGAATAAAATCTATTATCAATCTTTTCCTTTATGGACATTGCCTTTTAGGTTCTGCTAAGGAACCTTTGTATACTACAAAATTATGAAGATTGTTTCCTAATTTTCCTTCTAGAATCTTTTACTTTGCCTGTCACATTTGGATCACTTATCTACTGTGACTCTTTTAGTTTGGTGTGAAATAGGAGTCAAGGATCATACTTTTATTTATGGATACTCAGTTGACATAGTATTAAAGGCTCTGAATGGTCCTATAAAAATGAAACCCACATACTTCGGCATTTCTCAGATTTGGAATACAGATCTTTTTTTTTATAATTGCTACTCCTATCCCTGTAGAAAATGCTTTGGGAAACATTGATCTAAAGGGTTGATTAGCTGGTGTTGTAAAAGGAATATTACATAATTATTAGTCAAATACTATTGTTATTAAAATTTCTAGAACAAATTATTTAAAAGATCTGTACAAATCAGGTGACCTTATTAGTCCATTTCTGGATGCCATTCTTTCCCATTGCTTTATGTTTATCATTGGATTGGTACCACAGTATGTTAATTATATTACTTTTATAATAGGTCTTGATTCAATGTCTGATTATGTAAGTAATCAAGCTCGGCTACTCTTCTTTAGGATTCTCTTGCTTATTCTGTGTTTCCTTATACATCTTAGGATCAGTTTACACACACGCACACACACACATACAATAAATCTGATATTTTGATTGAGATTTTTTTTCTTTAGATGTATAATTTTCATTGGATTTATTTTTAGGTATGTTAGGAATTTGTAGTTTTGTTTTACAGCTGTCGAAAGAGGGCAGTACATTAGATGAATAGTTTTACCCTGTTAAAGTTATACTGAAGTCATAATTGTTGAAACAGTCCTCGGTTCTGTATGTCAAGATTCTGTGCCGCTATAAACTTTTTATTACTAAAGGGAAAGTCTTTTCAGTACTAGGGGAAAATAACTACAGGTGCTGTACCATCCCCATTTTATGCTACCTTTGGGAATTTGTAGATTATAAATATTAAGTTACATTGTTTGTTTTAGGGTTTGTTCTACAGGAATTGAGGTTAGTCAGTCTTTGTGTAAGGTTTTATATTTATTTAATTGGACTGTGTTTATTATTTGTTGTAGCCATAAGTGTCCAAATCTAGAATATCTTCGGGTATCCTTGCTTTTATTTGCCCTTTTGTCTTTAGGTTCCCTTAGAGACTCCTGCTGAAATAAGGTCTAAGCATTGTAGTTCTTTCTGCTGTGCTTGACTGTTATGCAAGATCCTGATTGATGGTGGTAGTAGGTGTGGGAAGAGGGAAGGCATTTATAATCTTCCAGTTGATCTGATTGACATCTTTAATGAACCTGCACCCGTAGACTATGATCTTCAGAAGTTCTCAATTGACCCTCTCCCCTGATACCACAGAGTGGAGGGAGCTAGAATTGGGTATTTCCTATACTCAGATTACTTAAGTTTCTTCTGAGAGTAGTCCCTTGTTAAAAAGACAATCACATGTTCTAGGCATATTTCAAAATAGGTGTTTTCCCCTCCTGTTGGTAGAAGCATGAGGGATATTTGCTTTTTTTGTTTGTTTGTTTGTTTTCCTTTTCCTCCAGATCTTTACCCTGAGATTCTAGTGGGGCTCCTGCAGGTAGAATTCAGGAAATTGTGCCAAAACCACCACCCGAGACTGGGCTCTAGGAGTTTTGCTTCTCATGCTAGTCTGTGCTTAGTCTCCAGCAACTGATCCATTATAGTTTATGTATTCTTACTAGTATTAGCTTCTGCTCCTGGTAAACAGTGATTCTCATATCTCCCTCTGAGCACATTACCCTTTATTCTCAATTTTCTAATGGATATAAGAATTGATGATTTTTGTTGTTCAGTTATTTACATAGCATTTCACTGTCGTGAGGACAAAAATGATTTCCAGACTCTGTACGTATTGATCTAAATCATTGTTTCCCTAAATGTCATCCTTGCACCTGTGAGTGCAGTAACAAGTGTTTCCAGAGGCTTTTTTAAAACTCTAGTGGATGTCACATTGCTAGTGAGAGACTGCAAACTGGTACAGCCACTCTGTAAAGCAGTGTGGAGACTCCTCAAAAAATTAGGGATGGAACCACCTTATGACCCAGCTATCCCACTCCTGGGTATTTTCCCAAAAGAGCTAGAATCGGCATATTATAGAGATAAAACTTTGTCAGTTTTTATAGCTGAATTATGGAACCAACCCACATGCCCATCACTTGACGTGAATTCAAAAATGTTGGTACATATATGCAATGGAATTTTACTTGACTATTAGAGAAAACGATATTATGGCATTTGCAGCCAAATGGATGGAGATAGAAAAAATTATGCTAAGTGAAATATCCCAAACTTAGAGACTCAAGGGCCAAATGTTTTCTCTCATTTGTGGAAGCTAGAATACAATGGGAAACAGTATGATAGATGGCTAAGCTAATAATAACCTCAACATGTATGAATTTTTACACGAACAGAGGGTACCTTGCCTAGGATGCTGGGGAATGCAGGGAGGGGGACAAA